>SJYC01018658.1:0-24226 GCA_006408675.1 Madoqua kirkii
AAGGATGAAATGGCTGGATGGCATCACCGACTCGATGGATGTGAGTCTGAGTGAACTCCAATGGTGATGAAGAGGGAGGCCTGGCGTTTTGTGATTTATGGCGTCGCAAAGAGTCGGACACAACTGAGTGACTGAGCTGAACTGAACTGAAGGAATGAGCAGCTGTGGGTAAAGAAGAAAAATCTGTTAACTCTGGGAAGATATAAAATTTAATCCAGGCTCCACTTCCATGGGCCTCTCCAGTGGTGCTAGTGGTAAGTAATCGACTTGCCAGTTTGAGTGAACTCCAATGGTGATGAAGAGGGAGGCCTGGCGTTTTGTGATTTATGGCGTCGCAAAGAGTCGGACACAACTGAGTGACTGAGCTGAACTGAACTGAAGGAATGAGCAGCTGTGGGTAAAGAAGAAAAATCTGTTAACTCTGGGAAGATATAAAATTTAATCCAGGCTCCACTTCCATGGGCCTCTCCAGTGGTGCTAGTGGTAAGTAATCGACTTGCCAGTGTAGGAGAATGTGAGATGGGTGCAATCCCTGGGTTGAGAAGATCCTGTGGAGGAGGAGTATGGCAACCCACTCCAGTATTCTTGCCTGGAAAATCTCATGAACAGAAGAGCCTGGTGGGCTACAATCCATGGGGTTGCAAAGAATTAGACATGACTGAAGTGACTCAGCATGTATGCATGCCACCTCCATAATACTTTATCCAAAATGCAGGAAACTAGGGCTTCAGTCACCTGAATAATGGCCTCCAAAGTTGTCTGAGTTCTGATCCTGGGAAACTGTGAGTATTATTTAGAAAAAAAAAAATGCAGATATGATTAAGTAAAGAATTTTGTAAAGGGTAAGTTATCATGGATCATCCAGAGGGTTTGATTCTAACAGCAATTTTCTTTACAAGAGAGAAATAGAAGATTTTGTGACCAAATTGGTCAACTGCACCAATTCAGTATGCCACACACAGAGATGTTCTGGCCAAGAGTTCCATATTAATGGTTCCATCAACCTCTAGGCATAAAGGTGAGTGGCTCTTTATATGATTGCAGCCTCTAGCTTTTGAATGTTCCCTAGCTTTGAATTGTCCAAGCTGATAGTTATAAGAAGCAAAGATGAACTTTTCTCTCCAAGCCCTTTCTATACTACAAATGCACGAGAAGACAAATGAACAATTGCAATTATTATTGTAGTTTTTCCATCACTAAGTCATATGCAGTTCTTTGTGACTCCATGGACTGCAGCACACCAGGCTTCCCTGTCCTTCACCATCTCCCAGAGTTTGCTCAAATTCATGTCCATTGAGTCAGTGATGCTATCTAACCATCTAATCCTCTGCCACCCCTGTCTCCTTTTGCCTTCAATCTTTTCAGCATCAGGATCTTTTCCAATGAGTCAGCTCTTTGCATCAGGTGGCCAAAATATTGGAGCTTTGGCTTCAGTATCAGTCCCTGCAATGGATATTCAGGGTTGATTTCCTTTAGGATGGACTGGTTTGATCTCCTTGCTGCCCAGAAAACTCTCAAGAGTCTTCTCCAACACCACATTCTGAAAGAACCAGTTCTTCAGCGTTCAGCCTTTTTTATGATCCAGCTCTTACACTGTATGTCATTACATTTGGAATGTTTCTTTGCCTAGCAATGAGAATTTGGGATAAAACATCTTGTGACAAAAGATCTCTGGTAACTTATGAGTTTTCTGTTATAATAGTCCCTTATGGAGCTCTGGGAGACAGGGCAAGCACTATTAACAATTTTGTGTATTAATGTGTAATAGACATGGGAAGTAACCATATCATGCTAAAAAAATGATGTTAGGGTCAAAAATGAGGAAGCATGTTTCAAAGCAAGAAACAAAAATAAGATACTGGGCCAAGGTTTAGAGTCAGGGGTGTTAGCAAATCAAAGAGAAATAGAAGATGGAAAAAGGTTAAAACTGGTTGGTTAAGGTATCACCTGAGTAAATATCAGAAAGTTTTTTTATTTTGCCCAGAGTTTCTCTTTTGCATGTTACTAATTCCTAATGCTTCATGTTGGCAAGGCAGGTCAGATTCATAAAAAATGTCTACCTGAGAAAATGTTAGCATTCAAGGTATATCATAGCATGTGTAACCTGAGAATATCCATCATGCTGGGCCCAACTTTGTGACTTTGCAGGAAACAATTGCTCTTTACAATCCAACCTACATTTCTCAATAACACAGTGAGGAACTTGACCTATAAAAGCTTGCCCTGGAGCAAAATAGATTTACAGTAAAAGGACAAGATGTTGCACTCAACAAAACAATAGTACAGCTCCCAGAGTTATGGGCTGGACTAAAGTGCCAGATCAGTCAACAGACTATGGAAATAAAAATGAACTCACAAGAAACATTCATTGAATGCATGCAGGATCTGCAGGCAGAGTTCAAAATGTTTTCAGTGACTTGGGTTACATGTTGATAATTTAGGTTCCCGAGACTCATTCTGAGTGGTTCCAATTTTAGATTTATGGTGTGCATGTATATTTTTACCAAACACCCAGGAAGACATGGACACCTAATGATGTCTGAGAACAAATCATCTCAATTTTTAATTTTTGTGCATTTACAGGTTTGAGTTCTAGGTGTTAGTGCTGATATTTAGCACATATCCCAAGTTAGTAGAAATCCTTCCCTTTCTGTCCCTGTACTCTGTCTGTGGCAGAAGCAGAAAGGTAACTCTCAAGTCCTTCTTCAACCCAGAACTTGGTGACAGGTTGTGATGATTATGCTTTTCTGGTACTTGCAAGTTATAGCTCCTTCTCTTTAGACTTAGAGTCTGACTTGAGGCCACGCTGTTCTTGTCTGAAAAAACTTGTCATAGATGAGTCAAGACCAACACTGTATCATTTGAAGGGCAGTATTTCCTCTGGAGCTCTCCACTGATCCAGCAGAGACACTGATATATATATATATAAAACAATTTCATAGTTGGCCTCATCTGACTTTCTCAGCCAGGTGGACTGGTAACAAGCCTGCTTCTTCACAATAAATCCTTTGCACTCCTAACTTAATTTCAGCATCTGCTTTCCAAAGAACTCTACTGCTAGATTATTCTCCTCAATAATTCTCTTATTTTCTAAGAAGTTTAATCCTAAAACCATCAGGTTAATTCAAGCAAGATAGTCATCCACATTGTCAGCTTTGTGTGAGGTGTCCAAACTCAAAGAAGTCAAAGAAGATGTCTGTATGAGTTGATATGTCACGAGGAATCAGCCCAATAGGATGAAAGGAATTAGCTTAGGGTTTCAGAAACCAAGCAGGGCAATGAGAGCATCAACATGAAATGTCACTGTTGGGCATTGGATACACATAGGATAAAGAAAGTGTACATGTTGGATGAGTAGGTGGGGAGTTACAAAATCTGTATGGGTGGTCAGAGACCGATAGAGTGAGAAGGGCATCCATCTCTATGGACACACCTACTCAGGAGTAAGAGCCTAAACAGAGAAGGCAAAACTTTAGCCAGGGCGGCTAGTATGAGAATTCAGAGCTTGAGGAGGATAAAGAGGGTACCCACAGGATGCAGATCAATGAGTTAAGGTGTTTGTCTGCAGATGGGTAGCCATGAGAGAGGGGAAGAAGCTAAGAAGGTTAAATAAAGTGTCCATGCAAGTAAGGCAGTAGGGATGACAATAAGAAATTGGTTGCCTAGAGGAAAATTGATTAAATGAATTATTGTATTAGGCAAAGGAGCATTGCCAAAGAATGGAATTTTGAATATGGCAAAAGAAAACTAGAATGAACCTTGTGGTGTTGGATAGGAAACATTAGATTAGAAAATATCAACTCATGAATTCAAGGGTTTTAACAATAGAAACAATAGATATCAATTTATTCATAATTCTATCTGTCTCCATGTATTTATCTGTGTCTGTGTGTATGCATGAATGTGCAGACATTGCAAAGATCTATATAGACCTATGTTATATAGGTATATCTCATATGTATATATATATATATATATATATATCATGTGTATATAAATACATATACACATGCACATATATATATATATACACACACATATATAGGACATGTGCTCATGCTCAGATGTGTCCAATTTGAAGCAGGCTCCTCTGTCCATGGAACTTTTCAAGCAAGAATGCTAGAGTGGGTTGCCATTTCCTATTCTGGGAATATTAGTGTATTCCCAGAGGGATACATATTGGAAAGGGATTTCCACCTGAGGGATCAAATCTGTGTCTCTTACGTTTCCTGCATTGGCGGGCAGATTCTTTACCACTGTACCAACTGGGAAGTACTATATATATATATATATATAGTTCATTTCAGTTCAGTTGCTCAGTCATGTCCAACTTGTTGCAACCCCATGAACTGCAGCTTGCCAGGCCTCCCTGTCAATCACCAACTCCCAGAATCCACTGAAACCCATGTCCACTGGGTAATACCACCCAACCGTCTCATCCTGTCATTCCCTTCTCCTGCCCTCAATCTTTCCCAGCATCAGGGTCTTTTCAAATGAGTCAGCTCTCCGCATCAGGTGGCCAAAGTACTGGAGTTTCAGCTTCAACATCAGTCCTTCCAATGAACACCCAGGACTGATCTCTTTTAGGATGGACTATCCCCCAATCCCTCCCAGAACCAGGGTCTTTTCCAATGAGTCAACTCTTCGCATGAGGTCGCCAAAGTATAGGAGTTTCAGCTTCAGCATCAGTCCCTCCAATGAACACCCAGGACTGATCTCTTTTAGGATGGACTAATTGGATCTCCTTGCAGTCCAAGGGACTCTCAAGAGTCTTCTCCAACACCACAGTTCAAAAGCATCAATTCTTCGGCACTCAGCTTTCTTTATAGTCCAACTCTCACATCCACACATGACTACTCGAAAAACCATAGCCTTGACCAGGTGGACCTTTGCTGACAAAGTAATACCTCTGCTTTTTAATATGCTATATAGGTTGGTCATAACTTTCCTTCCAATAAGCAAGCATCTTTTAATTTCATGGCTGCAATCACCATCTGTAGTGATTTTGGAGCCCAGAAAAAGAAAGTCAGCCACTGTTTCCACTGTTTCCCCATCTATTGCCCATGAAGTGATGGGACCGGATGCCATGATCTTAGTTTTTTGAATGTTGAGCTTTAAGCCAACTTTTTCACTCTCCTCTTTCACTTTCATCAAGAAGCTCTTTAGTTCTTCACTTCCTGCCATAAGGGTGGTGTCATCTACATATCTGAGGTTACTGATATTTCTCCTGACAATCTTGATTCCAGCTTGTGCTTCCTCCAGCCCAGCATTTCTCATATATATATAAATCTCTTTTATATCATGTTCACACACATGCACATATCTACCTACATATATGTGTAAGGAAATAGCAATAGACATAGATACATACACACATTCCATTTACCTCTGTCCAACAAAAGGGTCACAGAGATATTTCTAGTCCAACATTTTTTTCTAGAATGATGCCATTCTCTCCCTTCAAAAAATGAAGTCTGTTTTTCTTTCTTTTGAAATTAGGCAGGATTTATGTTTGTGACATCACATAGAATGTCTGAATTTAAAGACTAGAACACAAATGGGAGTATAACTTCATGTGACATTTGGTTCCTCGGGACTTTCACCCTTGGAACCCAGCTACCATGGTGTGAGGAGTTTCAGGCCTCCAGAAGAGGTCATTTATAGGTGTTCTGCCTGATAGCTGAAGCTAAGGTCTGAGTTCACATCTGCCATCAGCCACTCTATAAGTGAGTAAATGTCAGATGACTTTATGTGCTTGCCTAGCTGATATTCAGTGGGTCAGAGACAAGCTGAATCTGCCAAGCCCTGTTCAAGTGCATATTTGTGGGCCAGATAAATGATATGATTAGTTTAAGCCATTGACTTTTGGTATGATTTATTAGGGAATACTAAATTACTGGAACATTTGTCAAGAGTCCTGTTTTGGATAGTTTTTTCTTTGAGATGCCATTGAAAGGGCATAGGAGAATGACTTCTGGTAAAGTTGTAGAGATAAGATAGGATTTGGGGGGTATATTAAATATCTATTTATTGATTCATCTGGCAATGAAATGATATGAATGCTATTTTCAGGAAAAATAATTAAATTGGAGAGAAAAGCAGAAATGGGTGACCTTTTTAGAAAATTAGTTAAGAGATGAATGTAGGGACTTCCCTGGTAGTCCAGTGGCAGGGAGTGGGGGTTCAATCCTTGGTTGAAGAGCTAAGATCCTGCATACTTCATTATCAAAAAAAAACCAAAACATAAAATGAAGCAATATTGTAACAAATTCAACAAAAACTTTGAGTGGTCCATATAAAAAATACATAAAAAATAAGAGATGACTACAGCTTGAAATAGAGTGAGGAAAATGCATTTTAAAAGTTCTGAAAGAATCTGGAGGCTTTCTATGAAATATGATAACCAGGATAGTAATTGAACATCTTATTCATAATTCTTCTTCACAAACAGATGTAGACTGCTCATCTATGGATCCACAGACAAAAATTTGCCTTTAATATATGATTATATTAGATTTAAAATTATATGATTATCAGTAAAGTGATCATAGTTACTAACTGGTATTAATCATCTTTGGCCTAATAGAAAGACTAATAGAATGAATGTCCAGAAAACTTAATTATACTCTGTTTTGGCTACTCTCTGAGTCCCATCTGTAAAATAGAAGTAATAGTATTTGTGTTTCAGGTAAAGATTAAATAAACTATATAAACAGCAAGAGATGGTGCCTGTAACAGGGTAGATACTCAAAATATGTTAACCAGATCTGGATTTTAGGAGCTTTAAGTGTTTTTCAGCATATGTTTGCTAGGTACAGACCTTGGTTCCATATGTTTTTCTAATATAATTACCACTCTGTGCTAATCTTCCAATCAATAACCCATTAGGAACTCAGCAGGACTACAGTAGGCCAGTTGACCACGTGTCACTGGGAAGTTGAAGGCCACCCCAGGATGATGGAGCTAGGACTCCTGTCAACAGAAGAGAGACAGACCCTGTTCTCTTAATCCTTTCCCTGGGCAAAAAAATGATTTTGTTTTAAAACTGAGGCTTGGACTGCTTATTTAGTGTGTCCCTCTCGCAAATCCTGGCTCATCAGACAAGCAATGAAAGGCTAATCCACCACCATATTTGCTGCTTCCAGTCAAGGTCCTCCTGAAAACCTTTGACTGGCTGCTTTGCAGATACGTGGACACCCACGGAGATGAACTGCAGTATCTCCAAGACAAATAAATGAATATATAGAACAGCTCAATGGAGGGCAAATAAGATTCCATACATCCACTCGTCCTTTTAAATTCTAAAATAGGCTATTTTGAAACTCTGGGAAAGAGGCAGTTATTATGCTAAAAGGTTTATCATACATCACAACACCCGAAACATACTTCCGAATTTACCTAGAAGATAAATGATGCTAGACTGGCCTTTTCATCTGGGGAAAATGAAAGGTTGAACAATTTTATCTCAAGGAATTGAAAAGAGTGCTTAAGCTGTACTGTTGTGAAGACTGGCAAAAAGCTTCTGAAGTATTGTTTGCCAGATTACTTCCAGTTTGTGTTATCAATTTATCTACTTATTCCTTGGTGGCTCAGTGGTTCAAGCATCTGCCTCCAATGCAGGAGACCAGAGTTCGGTCCCTGGGTCAGGAAGATCCCCTGGAGAAGGAAAGGGCAACCCACTCCAGTATTCTTGCCTGGAGAATCCCATGGATGGAGGAGCCTGTAAGGCTACAGTCCATGAGGTCGCAAAGAATCAGACATGACTGAGCGACTACACCTTACCTTAAACTTTTTCAGGCTTTTTTTTCTAGAAATGGAAGGCATAAAATTCACTGTGTTTCCTGAACTGGTAAGGTGGTATTCTAGTTGGGCATAAGAGGGGCTTGTGGCTCAGTTGGTAAATAATCCACCTGCATTGCCAGTACACCAGGTTAGATCCCTGGGTTGGGCCAATGGAGGAAGAGGGCATAGTAACCCACTCCAGAACGCTTGCCTGGAAAATCTCATGGACAGAGGATCCCAGCGGGCTACAGGCCATAGGCTCCCAAAGAGTCAGATGTGCCTGAGCATATTTGCAAATAAATGTGTCAACTAATGATCTTTGTCCCAGGAGATAAACGTTAAACTATTTCAAAACACTCTGAGAAGGGGATGGATGGGAAGATGTTGGATAAACAGATAGATAGGTACACAGACAATGACATATAACATGTAGCTATGTTCACAATTATGCTTTAGGATCTTGAGAAGTCATTTAATTGTGCAGTCAATCTGCCCAATTAGTATGACTGGGATACTGCCCTTCCCCCTAGGAAAAGATATGTGTGGTTTCTTTCTCACACGGAGAATGTTTCTGCAGGCTCAAGGGGCAGGAGACCCAGATCAAAATCAGTGCTGCTGCTGCTGCTGCTGCTGCTAAGTTACTTCAGTCGTGTCCGACTCTGTGTGACCTCATAGATGGCAGCCCACCAGGATCCCCCATCTCTGGGATTCTCCAGGCAAGAACTCTAGAGTGGGTTTTCATTTCTTTCTCCAATGCATGAAAGTGAAAAGTGAAAGGGAAGTCAGTCGTTTTCGACTCTTCGCGACCCCATGAATCGCAGCACGTCAGGCTTCCCTGTCCATCATCAACTCTCGGAGTTCACTCAGACTTGCGTCCATCGAGTCAGTGATGCCATACAGCCATCTCATCTTCGGTCGTCCCCTTATCCTCCTACCCCCAATCCCTCCCAGCATCAAAGTCTTTTCCAATGAGTCAACTCTTCCCATGAGGTGGCCAAAGTACTGGAGTTTCAGCTTGAGCATCATTCCTTCCAAAGAAATCCCAGGGCTGATCTCCTTCAGAACGGACTGGTTGAATCTCCTTGCAGTCCAAGGGACTCTCAAGAGTCTTCTCCAACACCACAGTTCAAAAGTACCAATTCTTCGGCGTTCAGCCTTCTTCACAGTCCAACTCTCACGTCCATATATGACCACAGGAAAAACCATAGCCTTGACTAGAAAGACCTTAGTCGGCAAAGTAATGTCTCTGCTTTTGAGTATGCTATCTAGGTTGCTCATAACTTTTCTTCCAAGGAGTACACGTCTTTCAATTTCATGGCTGCAATCACTATCTGCAGTGATTTTGGAGCCCCCCAAAATAAAGTCTGACACTGTTTCCACTGTTTCTCCATCTATTTCCCATGAAGTGATGGGACCGGATGCCATGGTCTTCATTTTCTGAATGACCAGAAAACTAAATATTTCTTTTTTTCTCTCACCTTCACAACCACTCTCACATGGGACATATTTCTGTGAAGGGGCAGAGTCTTCTCTCACATCATCTTTGCAACTTTTTCTCACCGCTCTGACCCATATTTGAATCCTTTAAAAAGCAGCCATATAAAAGGCATCATTTGTCTTTCTTAAAATGCTCCCTGGGGACAGAACACAAGAAATATTTTGCTTGTCAATACCGTTTACTACTTGGGAGAGTAAATGTAAATCTGATGTTTTCCCAGGCAGTTAGTTGCTGATGGCTTTTCTTGGACAATGACATATCCCCGAACCCTTTGACATTTCATTTTATACTCATGGGACTGCCAGCTCTTTTCTGTAACTGCATGTCAAAATAACAAGATCTTGCCTGCTTATTTCGAACAACCTGCTTAATAACTGACAGCCTGAACCTGCCACAGGCTTTGAGTCATGCAAGCTGATTTTTGCAGCGAAATCAGGATATTTTGTCCCTAGAACATAAAGTACACACTGAAAATATTCTCAAAGGTGGCAACCCAGGATGACAACTCTAAAGGCGAGGGTTGTTTGTAGAATTGTGACACTGGTATTCTTGGAGTCCCAGGGATATAAATAATCACCATTAAAATTTTAAGAATTAGTCCCTATCACAGTGTGAAAAGAACATATACAAGAAACATTTGGTGGGCAAAATAAACTTCTGTCTAATTCAACTAAAAAATTACTGCTGAATAATAAAGGTACACAGTGTTCTGTCACAGAATTTTCTCTTGGAAAGCAGATGAGGCTAGCAATTTTGGTAAATGGGTCAAATAGATGGAAACTGTCCCCTCACATTCATTTAACTCTGTGGTCTTGGGACAGTTTGCACTGAGCCTGGGTTTTTCTTGTGTAAAATCGAGATGACTCTCTTTTCCACCATGGTTTTAAAAAACAGTAAGTGAGAACAACGATATCAGATCTTAGCAGAATGCTGACACGTATCAGGTGTTCACACTGATTTTGCTTCTGTTTGGTAGAGTCACCATGACTGCCAGTCTTGTCATCACCAATGTCATCATGACTGTTGTTCTCTTCATCTCTCAAGCCATTATTCAGGTCTGCAAAGCCTGTGCCTGGCTCTCAGACTTAGATACTACCATCCTACCGCTATCATTTTGAAAGTGAAGTGAAGTAATTCAGTCATGTCTGGCTCTTTGCAACTCCATGCTCTGTAGCCTACCAGGCTCTGCTATCCATAGAATTCTGCAGGCAAGAATACTGGAGTGGGTTGCCATTCCCTTCTCCAGAAGATCATCTCGACCCAACCCAGGGATTGACCCTGGTCTCCTGCATTGTAGCCAGGAGCCTACAAGGACGTCAGGGAAGTCTTCATTGTACTCTAGCAGTATTTGCCTTGGTTTCCAGTCCAAGGACACTGTTATCTGAAGTCTCTGTAGTAGTTGTTCCCAATGCCTGAGATACTCTTCCTCTAGGTTTTTGTAGAGCTGGTTTGTTTCATTATTCAGATCTTAGCTTACAGGTCACTTTCTCCTCTGACTATTCAGTCTCTGTTTATCATATCCCCTTAATCATCTATCCTTCTAAGTTTTCTACCTACATAATCATTTCTAATTAATTTGCTTTCTTGTTGTTTACTCTTCCCCACATGCTATCTCAATGAGAGCATTTTTCCTGATATTTTGCTGTAATTAAAATTAACCCACCATACAAATTTAAAAAAAATTATTTAGTAAATATGATTTATCAATTATTTGATCTATTAATTACTAAAAAGTTATACTTCAGTGGAATAATATCAACTTTGGAGTCAGACATATCTTAATAAAAATCTGACTACAGAATAATAGGCTTTGGACTAATGTCTTAATCACTAAAGCTTTGGTTTGCCCACTTATAAAACAATAGGTTTTACAAACCCTCAAAGAATTATATGAGGATTTAGAAGAAAATGTGCAGATAATGCCACTTAAGAAACATCTGGAATACATTTGAGTCAGTTCTAATGAGGTGGATGAAACTGGAGCCGATTATACAGAGTGAAGTAAGCTAGAAAGAAAAACACCAATACAGTATACTGACACATATATATGAAATTTAGAAAGATGGTAACGATAACCCTATATGCAAGACAGCAAAAGAGACACAGATGTATAGAACAGTCTTTTGGACTCTGTGGGAGAGGGAGAGGGTGGGATGATTTGGGAGAATGGCATTGAAATGTGTATACTATCATGTAAGAAATGAATCACCAGTCTAGGTTCGATACAGGATACAGGTTGCTTGGGGCTGGTGCACTGAGATGACCCAGAGAGATAGTATGGGGATGAAGGTGAGAGGGGGGTTCAGGATTGGGAACACGTGTACACCTGTGGCGGATTCATGCTGATGTATGGCAAAACCAATACAGTATTGTAAAGTAAAATTTAAAAAAATAATAAAAAAATTTTAAAAAGAAACATCTTGGAACATAATGACTAATATTCATTACTATGAAGACCATATGCCAGCTAATACCACATTTATCCAAATATCAGCACTTTACCTTAACACGAAGCATCTGTTTGCATCTTTATATACTTTGTGTACATGCATTCAGGAAACTTGGGTTTTAGAGATCAGTTATTCAGCATAGTAAGTTTCAAGTGTTTTAAAATTCAGACATATTTCACCCTTTTAAAGTTGTACTATTTATACTTTTTACACGTACAGTTCACTGGGTTTTATTATATTCACAAAGTTGTTCAACCATCACCATCACTATTATAGGAGTATTGGGCATTTTTATAACCTTAAAAGACACCTTATATCCATTATCTCCCTGCACCTTGTGCCGACCACTAATGTACAATCTGTATCTATAGATGTAAGTTTGTCTATTCTGGACATTTCGTGTAAATGGAATTGAAATATGTGGCTTCTTTAATTTAATATCTTTAAGATTCATCCATGTTGTATGGCAATCCACTCCAGTATTCTTGCCTAGAGAATCCTTTGGACAGAGGAGACTGGTGGGCTGCTGTCCATAGGGTCGCACAGTTGGAGATGACTGAAGCGACTTAGCATGCATGTATGCATGCACTGGAGAAGGAAAGGGCCACCCAGTCCAGTATTCTTGCCTAGAGAATCCCAGGGATGGAGGAGCCTAGTGGGCTGCTGTCTTTGGGATCACACAGAGTTGGACATGACTGAGGTGACTTGGCAACATCAGCAGCATGTTATACCAGGAATCAGCACTTTATTCCTTTTTTTTTTTTTTTTTTTGCCAAATAGTATTCTATTGTGTAGATATGCTATGTATTGCTTATCTATTCCAATGTTAATAAGCCTTTCAGTTTAGTTCAGTTCAGTCACTCAGTCGTGTCTGACTTTGCGACCCCATGAATCACAGCATGCCAGGCCTCCCTGTCCATCAGCAACTCTCAGAGTTCACTCAGACTCACGTCCATCGAGTCAGTGATGCCATCCAGTCATCTCATCCTCCGTCATCCCCTCCTCCTCCTGCCCCCAATCCCTCCTAGCATCAGATTATTTTCCAATGAGTCAGAGCTCATCAAATAACTGGAGTGTTTATATTTTACCCACTATAAATAATGCTGCTGTGAATATTAATGTGTGCTTGTGTGTGGATATGAATTTCCATTCCTCTTGGTATACCTAAGAATAGAAATATTAAGTCATGTTGCAATTTTATATTTAACATTTTGAAGAACTATGAACTGTATTCCAAGTTACTGTGCTGTTTCCTATTCTAACCCACGGTGTTCTGATTCCTCTACATCTCCACCAAGACTTGCTATTTACCTGACCTTTTGATTATAGCCATTCTAGCAGGTATGAAATGGTAACTCAGGGTAACTCATGATTTTGATTTGCATTTTTTAGCGACTAAAGGTGATAAGCATATATTCATGTAATTCTTGGTCATTTGCATATCTTTTTTTGGAGAAATGTCTACCAAAATTAATCATTGAATTGAATATTTATTATTGAACTGTAAGTATATTTTTAAAATATTCTTTTGCATTCTTGGATACAAATTCCTCTTCAGGTATATGGTTTCCAATTACTTTCTTCCATTCTGTGGGTTACATTATCCCACTAAAAGTTTTCTTGTTTCTATAAAATTCAATTTGTCTCTTTCTTATCTTGTTACTTTTGTTTTTGGTTTTATAAATTTAAAAATTGCCTAGTCCAAGGTCATAAGATTTACCTCTATATTTTCTTCTGAGTGTATATATATGGTTTTAGCACTTACATTCTCACATTTAGACCTTTCATTTATTTGTGTTGCTTTTTGTATATGATGTAGGTAAAGGTAGAATTTCATTATTTGCATGTGAATATCTAGCTGTTCCAGATCCATTTGCTGAAAAGACTATTCTTTCCACATTGCTCTTTCTCAGCAGTCTGGACAAGAATCACTTTAACCAAAGAATCTTAATCTACTTCGTTGATCTCTATTTTTATCCTTATGCCAGTACCGCATGGTCATGATAACGGTACTTTTGTAGTAAGGTTTGAAGTCAAGAAGTGTGAGTTCTTCAACTTTATTCTTTAAGTATGTTTTGAATGCTATGGTCCCTTGTGTTTCCACATGAGTTCTATGATCATAAGCTTCTGCAAATAACTTCTACATCTGGGATTTTACAGGAATTTTGTTGAATTTTTAGATATTACCATCTTAACAGTATTGAGTCTGCTAATCCAAGAGTGTGGGGTGTCTCCCCATTTATTTAGGTCTTCCAGTTCATATATATATATATATATATATAAAACTTACTGTATTCTTTCTGCCTTTCAGTTCAGTTTCAGTTGTGTCCAACTCTTTGCGACCCCATGAACCACAGCACACCAGGCCTCCCTGTCCATCACCAACTCCCGGAATTCACCCAAAGCCATGCCCATTGAGTTGGTGATGCCATCCAACCATCTCATCCTCTGTAATCCCCTTCTCCTCCTGCCCTCAATCTTTCCCAGCAATTCAGGTCTTTAATTTCTGCCAAAATTTTTTTGTGGTTTTCAGTGTCCAAACCATATTGTTTGTCCTTCAATATCTTATTATTTTTATTCTATTTTAAATAACATCTAAATTAATTCCCGTATTGTCCATTGCTAGTGAAGAGAAATACAACTGACTTTTATGTATTGACCTTAAATGCTGCAAATTTGCTGAACTTACGAGCTCTGGAGAACGTTTTAGTATATTCTTAAGGATTTTCTAGTGACAATTTAACTGCATCTTCAAGTAGAGATAGTTTTACTGCCTTGCAGTCTGGCTAACTTTTATTTATTTTTATTGCAAAAAAAAAATGTTCAAGCTAGATCTTTCAATACAGTGTTGAATAGAAGTGGTGAGAGTAGACATCCTTGTTTTGTTCGTAATCATGCAGTCATGTTTGTAATACAGTATTGGAAACATTGTTACATTGTTTAAAAAAAACTTACTTGTAATATATGTGGATATATAGTTTCTCTAAATATGGGAGAGGGGAATACTACTCAGTAATGTAATTCTTTGGAAGTAGAATTATAAGATAGTGAGAAAACTAATGCATTAGTTTCATAGTAAATATCATTCACCTTATGCCCATGAAAGAATAGGCTATGTGCTTCAGTCAAGCCTTCATGCAATGCCTTACACAATATGTACATAGATAATGATGATTATGATGACAGAAAGTAAACCATAGTCTTTTGCTATACATTTATTATATTTCCACATGGAGACACATGCACAGCAGATCAGTTTATTTACTATACAGCATGATGATTATTTTAATATCCATTAAGTGGAAATGAGTCTTCTTCCTTGTTTTCTTTACATTGAGTAGACTAAGGAAGAGGAGTTGGTCTTACTATATCAGGAATGAGTGACAAAGGAGGAAGAAATGGAGGAGGCAGAAGTAGGAAGCAGGAGAAGCAAGTACACTCAGAGTAATTTTATGGAAAGAAAGAAAGCGCTAAGTTATATCTGACTCTTGGGATCCAATGAACTGTAGCCTGCCAGGCTCTTCTGTCCATGGGATTCTCCAAGCAAGAATGCTGGAGTGGGTAGCCATTTCCTTCTCCAGGGGAGCTTCCCAACCCAGAAACTAAACCCAGGTCTCCTGAATTGCAGGCAGATGCTTTACCGACTGAGCTATGTGGGAAGCCCAACTTTATAAAAATACAGGGCAATTTCTGTCTCACACATTTTGGATTTTAATTTATCTGAAAATGGTTCTATTTGGTACCAATTCTTCTTCCACCACTTGCTTTAGTTTCAGTGTCTGTGTCATAGAAGGGTATATATAGTAAAAAGAAGGCAAATGCAGTCTTGAATAATCAGAACCCTTCTACCAGATTGTCTAATGCTGATTTGTTTCCTGGTGCTGCTTCTTCCACATCGTCTTTCTCAGTATCTAGCACTGGTTTAGAAGCATTCATATCCATCAAGTCATCTTCTATTAATTCCTCTGGTGTGGCATCAATCAGCTCTTGAATTCTTCCAAAATCCGTATCTTGGAAATGTTCATCCCCTACCTTCTTTTCCATATCTACAGTCTCTTCCCTGTTTTCCTTGATTGACTCTGTCATAAACCCTATGAAGTCATGCACAACATCTGTATATATATATATATATATATATATATATATATATTTAAAGCAGGAATTTGTTTCCAATGTAATAGCTTTCACTTTTTTTTCTATAAAAGCAATGGTATATTCAATTGATGTAAACCTTTCAGAGTTTCATCATGTTTTATCTATCAGGGGTCTCTTCCATAGCACTGAGATCTCTTTTCATAGAGTATTGTGTATAATAAAACTTAAAGGCTCTTATGACCCTTAGCTCTGGAGGCTGAATTAGACATTCGGTGGGGATGGTGGTGGCATAGACCAAGTGGACAGGTGCAGTCTTGAACTCATGAGGCCAGGGACACTGGCCAATATCAAAAGAACTTTGGAAAATAGTCCCTCACTGTCATGACGCTTCTGACTTCAGGGGCAAAGCATCAGGGAACTGATCAAAGACAATATTCACAGTGCCCGTCTCTTTCTGCTGTACAAACAGAAGACAGGCAGCTGGTGTTTATCTTCTTCTTCAAGCCTGGGAGTTAACAGTTTTACAAATAAGGGAAATCCTGATCATAAACCGAACTTCACCTGCACAGAACAGTAGTTAGACTATTCCTGTCTGCCTGAAACCCTGGTACTTTCCTCTTTTCCTGACTAAGAAATTCCGTTTGCTGCATTTTTTTTCTCAGAATAGTGCAGTTTCATCTGTGTTAAAAACCTGCTTTGACAAATATCCTTTCTCCTCAATACTTTCCTTCATTGCATATGGGAATTTGTCTGCTGCCTTTTGGTAGGCACAAGCTTCTTCTCCTGCTATTGTGACATTTTTAAGGCAAACCTCTTTCTAAAATTATAAAACCATCCTTTTCTGGCATTTAATTCTCCAACTTTAGATTCTACGTCTTCCTTTTGCTTTAGGTTGTTATATAATATCAGCCTTTAGAGTCTATAGGCTTTATTTCTTGCAGCAATTCTGCACCTGCATAAAAGCTGCATTTTCAATATAAGATACTAAAGTATTTTTCAAAAAGTACAAGGTTTCATGCCTATTGATATGGCTTCAATGACAGAGTTAAAATTTTTCCTATTTTTCCTTACAGTGGTATCATGGAATATTCATTTTTTTAAAGGTGGTAGCTTTATATTTTTGCACATATTTATTTTTAAATGAAATATTTATTTCATTCCAATATTCTTCATCATGATTTCATATTTTTAGAGTTGATTTCTTTTGGAGTATAGTTGACTTCTAATGTTGCTAGTTGCTATCCAGTAAAAACTAACACAACATTGTAAAACAACAACATTGTAAAGACAACTTGTGTTTTCAGTAAGATGTAAGCATTCTTTCTCTCTCCTTGTCTTCAATTTGAATGTCTTTTTTTTTTTTCAGCTGCCCTTTTCTTCACTGTCATGACGCTTCTGACTTCAGGGGCAAAGCATCAGTGGAACTGATCAAAGACAATATTCACAGTGCCCGTCTCTTTCTGCTGTACAAACAGAAGACAGGCAGCTGGTGTTTATCTTCTTCTTCAAGCCTGGGAGTTAACAGTTTTACAAATAAGGGAAATCCTGATCATAAACCGAACTTCACCTGCACAGAACAGTAGTTAGACTATTCCTGTCTGCCTGAAATCCTGGTACTTTCCTCTTTTCCTGACTAAGAAATTCCGTTTGCTGCATTTTTTTTCTCAGAATAGTGCAGTTTCATCTGTGTTAAAAACCTGCTTTGACAAATATCCTTTCTCCTCAATACTTTCCTTCATTGCATATGGGAATTTGTCTGCTGCCTTTTGGTAGGCACAAGCTTCTTCTCCTGCTATTGTGACATTTTTAAGGCAAACCTCTTTCTAAAATTATAAAACCATCCTTTTCTGGCATTTAATTCTCCAACTTTAGATTCTACGTCTTCCTTTTGCTTTAGGTTGTTATATAATATCAGCCTTTAGAGTCTATAGGCTTTATTTCTTGCAGCAATTCTGCACCTGCATAAAAGCTGCATTTTCAATATAAGATACTAAAGTATTTTTCAAAAAGTACAAGGTTTCATGCCTATTGATATGGCTTCAATGACAGAGTTAAAATTTTTCCTATTTTTCCTTACAGTGGTATCATGGAATATTCATTTTTTTAAAGGTGGTAGCTTTATATTTTTGCACATATTTATTTTTAAATGAAATATTTATTTCATTCCAATATTCTTCATCATGATTTCATATTTTTAGAGTTGATTTCTTTTGGAGTATAGTTGACTTCTAATGTTGCTAGTTGCTATCCAGTAAAAACTAACACAACATTGTAAAACAACAACATTGTAAAGACAACTTGTGTTTTCAGTAAGATGTAAGCATTCTTTCTCTCTCCTTGTCTTCAATTTGAATGTCTTTTTTTTTTTTCAGCTGCCCTTTTCCTGAAAATTTCCAGACTTGTCACATTCTCTTTCCCCTACTTCTAAAACAATTAAAAAAAATAGTGGAAATATATTTGATGTACAGTTTTATGATTCTTTGAGACCCCATGAATTGCAGCACACCAGGCCTCCCTTATCATTACCAACTCCCAGAGTTCACCCAAACTCACGTCCATTGAGTTGGTGATGCCATCCAGCCATCTCACCCTCTGCCATCTCCTTCTCCTCCTGGCCCCAATCCCTCCCATCATCAGGGTCTTTTCCAATGAGTCACCTCTTCGCAAGTGGTGGCCATGGGATTGGAGTTTCAGCTTTAGCATCAGTCCTTCTAATGAACATCCAGGACTGATCTCCTTCAGAATGGACTGGTTGGATCTGCTTGCAGTCCAAGGGACTCTCAAGAGTCTTCACCAACACTACAATTCAAGAACATCAATTCTTCAGTGCTCAGCTTTCTTCACAGTCCAACTCTCACATCCATACATGACCACTGGGAAAACCATAGCCTTGACTAGATAAACCTTTGTTGGCAAAGTAATGTCTCTGCTTTTTAATATGCTGTCTAGGTTGGTCATAACTTTCCTTCCAAGGAGTAAGTGTCTTTTAATTTCATGGCTTCAGTCACTATCTGCAGTGATTTTGGAGCCTCCCAAAATAAAGTCTGTCACTGTTTCCACTGTTTCCCCATCTATTTCTCATGAAGTGATGGGTCCAGATGCCATGATCTTCATTTTCTGAATGTTAAGCTATATGCAGGTCAGGAAGCAACAGTTAGAACTGGACATGGAACATCAGACTGGTTCCAAATAGGAAAAGGAGTACATCAAGGCTGTATATTGTCACCCTGCTTTTTAACTTATATGCAGAATACATCATGAGAAACGCTGGGTTGGAAGAAGCACAAGCTGGAATCAAGATTGCTAGGAGAAATATCAATAACCTCAGATATGCAGATGACACCACTCTTGTGGCAGAAAGTGAAGAGAAACTTAAAAGCCTCTTGATGAAAATGAAAAAAGAGAGTGAAAATGTTGGCTTAAAATCAATATTCAGAAAAATAAGATCATGGCATCTGGTCCCATCACTTCAAGGGAAATAGATGGGGAAATAGTAGAAACGATAAAGTAAATTATATCTAAATATATTTTATTTATTAAGGACTTATCTAACTTCAACTTATTTTAAAAATATTTCTAGCTTATATGGTTCATTTTTGAGGTTCTTTTTTTAATTGTAAAAATTCTCCCAAAATATTTCCAATGTATTGCTTAAAAAAAAAAACTTATACTCTTCAAACTCATGTTGTTCATTGGTCAACTCTATTATCCTCTGTCTTTGGTGATAACTTTTGATTTAAAGTATATTTTATCTGATATTAGTGTAGCCACCTCAGTTCTCTTTATTCATTTTCTTGATTTATCTTTTCCTACATTTTCATGTCAACCTATTCAATTCACTGAATATAAAGTATAGCTTTTGTAGATAGTGTATGTTGCTGCTGCTGCTTAAGTCTCTTCAGTCGTGTCCGACTCTGTGCGACCCCATAGACGGCAGCCCACCAGACTCCCCCGTCCCTGGGATTCTCCAGGCAAGAACACTGGGGTGGAGTCGCTCAGTCCTGTGCAACTCTTAGTGACCCCACAGACTGCAGCCTACCAGATACTGTATAGTTTAATATATTTTTTTCATTCTGACAATTTCTATCTTTTAATTGGATAAAGGTTATCTTTCTTTTGTATTTTATCCAATTAAATGATAAAATTGCCATAAAAATATATTTTATGTTTATTTTTTCTTGATATTCTTCACTTGGTTAGACATTACTTTTATTCTCTTCTGTAGTTCTTTAGACATAATTTTCCTTAGATTTTTGACTGCACTTAAAATATCTGAAAGTATTTTTCTAATAAATCCAATATTAGAGCTTTCCTAGATATGGTTTTTGTTAACTATGTTCCCCCTGTATATGTTCCATACACTCATGTTTCTGTATATGTTTCATAGGTTTTGTCACTGTTGTTGAAAACTGGGCATTTTAAATAATATATTCTGGCAATTCTGGAAATCAGATGCTCCACTATTTTTAGGAATTTTTAAGTTATTGCTATTTGTAGTAGTTTTGTTCATCTAATGACTTTTATGAAACATTTCTATAATATATTTATTCTTTTTTGTTTGTGACCACTGAAATATCTTCCCATTTAACTTAATGATCAGCTTATGATGTGACAAAGATGTCCTTAAATGCCTGAAACCAATACATTTCCCAGTCTTTCATGAAAAAGTCAGTATACATGTTTGTTGTTCAGTTGCTAAGTCATGTCTGACTGCAATCCCACGAACTGAAGTACATGAAGATTCCTTGTCCTTCACTATCTCCTGGAGTTTGCTCAAGTTCATGTCTGTTGAGTCAGTGATATCATCCAGCCATCTCATTTTCTGTCATCCACTTTTCCTCCTGCCCTCAATATTTCCCAGCATCAGGGTCTTTTCCAAAAAGTCAGCTCTTCACATCAGACGGTCAAAGTATTGGAACTTCAGCTTCAGTATCAATCTTTCCAATGAATATCAGAATTAATTTCTATTAGGATTGACTGATTTGATAGTTTTGATTTTCAAGGCACTCTGAAGAGTCTTCTCTAGCCCCACAATTTGAAAGCATCAGTTCTTTGGTGCTTGGCCTTCTTTATGGTCCAACTCTCACATTCATAGATTACGACTAGAAAAACCATAGCTTTGACTAGATGGAATTTTGTCAACTCAAAAGGCAAAAAGATATGACACCAAAAGAAGAAGATACATGTTAGGGCATGGATTTAACATTAATATATAAATTTAATAATTCCACCTTTGATTTAACTTTCTGTTGTATCTCAAAATTAGGCAAGGCTGATAACTTATGGTTTTCTTTGGTCTTTCCCGAGCATACATGCAGCCTCATCCCCATGTTCTTAAGCCACACAAGTGCCTTTTGGATTCTCAGGAATGTAACAGAGCTTTTCAAAATCCTCTGTAAATTTCTCATTTCCAAAATACTCCTCTTAAGCTTCCTGATTAACCTTAGTCTCATTTGTTATCTATTGTGCAGGCGGCTATGATGGTCAACAATTGCCTCTGATTCATTTAGCTAACTGCCCCTTTGAAGGGTGCACTGGATGAACTCTCAGTAATGTCTAACAAAGACAGCTTTGCAAATAGTGTTTCACAGAGAACTACTAGATAAGTCTAACAATGTCAGTTCTATGGAAACGGGGCTTTGAAGGAATCCATCAAAAATTTCCATCTTCTTTGGCTTCAGACTGGTGGTTTCCTCAATGACTGCAGTCTCTTGACTTTTAAGGTTACCCTGGAGCTAGGAAGAGAGCAAAGGAATCAGGAAAATTAAAGTGTCACAAGCTTACTGTTTTTACTGAGATTTAGTTGTTTGTCTTGAATACATACTTCCTGAATTACCGAAGCCTTTGCTTAATTCTGGGGTTTTGAAAAGCTGATTTTTACAACTTTGTGCCAGTATTCTCTCTCATTTTGTAGAGAAGGGAATGTTTAGAATCCTTGCAGGGTCTTTTTTTTTTTTTTTAAGTTCTGCACCACTGATTTTACACAGAACTTTTACATACATAAGTGTCTAATAAACTTCTTTTATAAAAACAATGTAAATTAAATGCACACAGCATAGATACATATAACATAAAAGACAATCATGGCCATAATCTTACGTATTTCTGTATATGACAGTCAACGCATTTGGCATGAAAATTTAGAAGTGTCTATGATAGATATTTTATTGTAAAAATATTTCATTAAACTATCACCAGATAATTTATCTCAACAGAAAGTAAAGCAAATTGTAATAATGGAGAGCACATTAATCTTTCAACCTGGTTGTTTTTGCCAATTTATTTAACTTGTTCATCCCACAAACATTAACTATGCTGGCATTATGGACACAGTTTCCCCAAAGGTGCTGACTTACATATATCTTAAAATCTTTTGAAGAAGATATGTGTATAAAAGTGTAATTTCAGTATTTTGCAATGAGTAGACTTATGTACAAATTGCTTTGGGAATGAAGAGAACTTGATTAAATCTGTCTTGGTGAGGAAAGATATTCCCATGCTGGTAATTTCATTTAAGGTGAAAATGTTAAGATTAAATAGGATTCTATCAGAAGAAGCTATGAGTTTTGGAGAGGCATTATTAGTCAGACAGCTATGTCTTACTCTTTGCAATCCCATGGACTGTAGCTCACAAGATTTTTCTGTCCATGAAATTCTCCAGGCAAGAATACTGGAGTGTGTTGCCTTTTCCTTCTGCAAGAGATATTTCAGACCCAGGGATCAAACCTGGGTCTCCCACAGTGCAGGTAGATTTTTTTATTGTCCAAGGCAACCAGGAAGCAAGTTTTGGAGAGGACAGCATTAAATACTTTATTGTGAGTTAAGAAGAACCATTTAAGTTACATTTTTGACAAATATTCATTAAATCAATCAAAGTTCTGGCTTAAAGATAAAGATACAGAGAACTTTCAAAGACTATGTATATTATCATTTTTTACTTGTTACCCTCTTTTCTCTTGGCATTGTCCCTCCCGAGGATCACATGTATTTCACATTCAGAAGCAATGTGCTGCTTTACTATATATCATGTATGTGTACATCAGTGTTCTCTATTACAATGTAACTTCAGTCTCTATAACCCCACAAGATGATTAATGTGCCATGCATATGGCTCATGGACGCCAAGAACTTGACAGTAGCTAAACAAATGGGACAATTCAAAAAGCCCCACAGCAGATTCTGGAGTCCATCATAAAATTACTGAGTTTGGAATGAGTTTCTCATGCAACCCTCTCAACAACCTTAATTCTAATCATAGTCAAGGATGTTTTGAAAATGATGGTCAGCAATTCCTCGATGGCTCAGTGGCAAAGAATTTGCCTGGCAATGCAGGAAATGCAAGTTTGATTCTTGGGTGGAAAAGATCCTCTGGAGGAGAAAATGTCAACCCATTCCAGCATTCTTGCCTGGGAATCCCATGGACAGAGGAGCCTGGTGTGCTGCAGTCCATGCAGTCACAAAGAGTCAGACACAACTTAGCGACTAAGCAACAACAGAATCATCTTCAGGAGAGGAAGCCAAAGTGGACTCCACCCATGAAATAAGTGTTTACACATTCTGTTTGCCTAATCTTTCTTCAAAGTTCAAAACTTTATGATTTGCCTAGTCCAGACATATTAAACTGAAATTCTCCATGAAAAATCAGTCTGGGCTGAAAAATGTACCATCATTTCTCATTATTCAAGCATTTACATATCCCATAAAATAATGCTTCATCAAATGAGTCACTGATCATTTGTACTCAATAGTAAAATATGCTGTTGAGTGATAAGCTTGATGTGCACCATGGTGTTGCTGTTCAGTCACTAAGTCATGTGTGACTCTGTGCAACCTCAGGGACTGCAGCACATCAAGCTCCCTTGTCCTTCAGTGTCTCTTGGAGTTTGCTCGAATTCATGTCCATTGGGTCAGTGAGGCTATCTAACCATCTCATCCTCTGCTGCTCGCTTCTCCTTTTGCCTTCAAAGTTTCATACAATCAGATGTGGCCCATAATTTATTAATAATGGAATTCACAGTTAGTTATCAAGCAGGTGTTTTGCCTTACAAATACAAAGCTAAAATTCATTGATTAATGTTTGACCCTCGTAAGTTAGTGATTTTATGTAGGAGTTAGGCTTGCTCTCTTGTTTTAAAAGTTCAGGATATTTGTGACTTGACAGTGATCTCCTGGAGTCAACACGGCTTCCCTTCCACATCACAGTCCTCACTGTCCTCTTTGCATTTCAGGCACTGAGCACTATGTCAACTGTAATTCAACATTATACTATCCCTATTCTTACTGAAAATTGAAGAGGAAAGTAACTTTTCTTGCCTTTATTCATATCTAAAGAGGGAAAATTAAAGATGAATGAAGAAAGCCTCTTGTTTCCAAGTAAAATATGGAAAGAAATATTTCTCCT
>SJYC01018659.1:0-25064 GCA_006408675.1 Madoqua kirkii
AAGAGACTCTCAAGAGTCTTTTCCAACACCACAGTTCAAAAGCATCAATTCTTTGGTGCTCAGCTTTCTTCAGAGTCCAACTTTCACATCCATACATGACCACTGGACATATTCTTAGCCATTATTAAATCATTTTTTATCAACTGGTTCAAATGCTGTCTTTTTTATTTATTAAAGTTTTTAGTACATTTGGATTAGTTTGTAGACTTTCAGCTTAGTATCATTGAATTGTTTGTTTGATACATATAATGTACTATTTTATGTCCCGACATTTTATGTGTCATGTAACTGTCTAGAAAGGGAAGACATCACATGATGTCTTATCATTCCCAATTTCCTTATTTCTTATTTAGTAGCCACCTCAGTGAGTACCAGAGAATAAAACTAATAGCTATTCAATCAAGATATTGTATTGGGTATCCTAGGAACTTAGGCCACAGGATTTTGCAAGTACAGAGGATATGACTGTTTTTCATTATCCCGCTTGAACTATTGACCCCTTATGATTAGGAATTATCTTAAGTCCTCCTGCATCTAGAAAGGGCAACTTGACCTACTTCAGTTTTAGTAATATTTAAATATGTCATGGGCTTCCCAAGTGGTGCTAATGGTTAAGAACTTGCCTGCCAATGCAGGAAACATAAGAGACGTGGGTTCAGTCCCTAGGTTAGGAAGCTCCTCTGGAGGAAGGCACGGCAGCTCACTCCAGTATTCTTGGCTGGAGAATCCCAGGGACAGAGGAGCCTGGTGGGGGTTCATAGGGTCACAAAGAGTCAGACACAACTGAAGTGACTTAGCACAGCATAACACACATAGTATTATCATTGTCTCATTTATAAAGATTTTTCCGATTCTCCATTTAATTTTTTTCCCCCATCAGCAGTACTGTCAGCTTCATGATGTGATCTGTTGGTTCTGGGTCCTAAAACACTGAAGTGTGATATTGCCACAAAGTAGGTCAGATCTTACTTGTTTAGGTGAAGATTCTTGCAGAGGGAGTTCAACTTTATAAACTCTTGCTAAATTATCTGTCTAGAAATGTCTTCTTCTGCAAACAAGGATTCTCCTATTGCTTGACTCAAGACTAGTCCTTTGCTGCCTTGGAGGATCATCCTTTTGATAAAGTATAAGCATGCATACTCTTGACCAAGAAACAGAGAGACCTCAATGTCATTCCTTTGGCTCATGTACTACTTGCAAACACTTAACTAAAGACTTATTCTCTCTTTGGAAAGTTGTCTTAGTAAACTACTTGGCTTTTAGAAGGGCATATGTGGAATAGGTAAGAGCAAAGTCTTCTGGCTCAATTGATCATCACTGGTGAACTGGCATACCTAGGGGAGAACATTGTTGGGGCTACAGATGTTATACTGTTTTGTCTCTAAAAAGTGGTTGATGTAGATCTGCTTTGTTTTTGTTTTTGCAAGTTACTTTTCAAATCAAATTTTAAACATATATTGAATTCTGTATTAAAAACATCATTATCTTAGCAATGTTATAGCATTTTGATCTCCATTCTATGCCAGAGATGATCTCTCTCCTCTGGGTTCTTTTTTTTTTAATATATAAAATATTGATGATGCCTACCTCATAAAGCTGTTGTGAGAATTTAATGATTTAATAAATATAAAGCAATAAAAATGCCTCTTAGTTGATGCTCAAGAAACATTTAGTTCTTATGTGATTATACTTAGGAAATTGGTGGAGCATTTTAGAAATATGACCCTTCTTTAGACACTCTAGGTTCTACCCTTTGGTGAAATCTCAAGATATGTAGATCCTATGCTTCAACTCTTTCCCAGATCTGTGCCTAGCATGCAGTGTTACCCATGCTGTTCAGGGCTAGTGTTGAGGCTACACAGTTGTCAAAAACCATGCCAAAGACCAGGAATTTAGAAATATGTTAAAATCAAAAGTAAAGCAGAGTCAAACAATGGAGAAACAGACAGAGAATAGACTTATGGACATGGGGAGAGGGGAGGAGAGGGTGAGATGTATGGAGAGAGTAACATGGAAACTTACATTACCGTATGTAAAGTAGACAGGCAAAGGGAATTTGCTGTATGGCTCAGGAAACTCAAGTGGGGGCTCTGTATCAACCTAGAGGGATGGGATGGGGAGGGAGATGGGAGAAAGTTTCCAAAGGAAGAGGATATATGTATACCTATGGCTGATTCATGTTGGGGTTTGATAGAAAACAGCAAAATTCTGTAGAGCAATTATTCTTCAATAAACAATAAATAATTTTTAAAAAAGTAAAGTAGAATCAGAAACCTATTGGACAAGCATCTGAGGGAACACATGGATGCTGAAGCAGGAAGCATGGACTCAAGAATCATATGAGATCCTAGAGAAATCTGGACAATGTCTGAGGCACATTGGTATCTGATGTTTAGGACAGTGATAATCCTCAGGAGTTGAAGGGATTAGAACAAAGCTGGCAGGTCAATAAGCTGGAGACCTCAACGCTATGAAAATCTTGGCTTTATAATCTGGAATCTTAAAATCTCTGTATAGAAAGGAGTCTTAGTAGTCATCTAATCCAGCCCTTGGAGAAGGAAATGGCAACCCACTCCAGTACCCTTGCCTGGAAAATCCCATGGACGGAGGAGCCTGGTTGGCTACAGTCCATGGGGTCACAAAGAGTTGGACATGACTGAGTGACTTCACTTTCTTTCTTTAATCCAGCCCTTAAGGTGGTATTTGAAGCTCCTCTAAGACTGGGATGCTGAGAAAGGAACATGTAACTGGGGACAAGATCAAGTACAGACAGACTGAGGACCACTGGGAAAGGACCATCATGGGAGTGGGAATGAAAAGTTTAGATAATCACTAAGATTAAATATTCATGTTTCTGGCTTGCTTTTCAAAGTGGCCAGGCCCTGGAACACAAATTTAAAGGTGCATGTAATGTAACTGGGGAAAGATCAAGTACAGACAGACTGAGGACCACTGGGAAAGGACCATCATGGGAGTGGGAATGAAAAGTTTAGATAATCACTAAGATTAAATATTCATGTTTCTGGCTTGCTTTTCAAAGTGGCCAGGCCCTGGAACACAAATTTAAAGGTGCATGTTAAGTTCAAAGGGGTAACGGGAACCCAGGACCCAGATTGAAGAATAGTAGGAACTTGCCTCACCTGGCTGAAAGTGTCTGTGTGTGAAGGAGGACAGTGAAGCAATGAGTAGAACCGGGAAGCTCAGAAGGCACTGACCTGAGATAAAGCTAGTTCCTGAGTCCAGAGTAACTTCTAAGAACTCCACATAGACTAGATTGGGTTGTAAGAGTTGGAACACTGGCAGAACTTTTGTTGTGTAATGCCAGAAACAACATAGTGCCTGAAGAGAGTATAATAGGGACATTCTTTAGCAAATATGAGAACTGTGTCAAGAAAGTAGAAAATCTGCAGTGGATTTTCTTGGAACTCCTAACAATATAAAGAAGAAATATGGGTCTAGTAATTGTTCTACTCAGTGGCCAGAAACTATACCTATGCAGTATAGAAAGGGAACAGTGAAATAAGCACAGGATTCAAAATCCATAGAACTTTGAATATCTGTGCCATGCCTTGGTAGACATGTAACCTTGGGAACAGTGAAGGTTAAGTAAGATAATTTCCTTCAAGCTTCTCGATTCACCTTCCTTCATAAAATTATATTAAACTAAATTGAATTGTAGGTGAAGAAACATGGTCAAATAGTCCAGTAATTTTTCTTTTGGTGTGTTACAAAAGTATAATTCTGTTAGAGTGGTATGCAATTCATCTCTAATTTGAGGAAGCATGCACCTATTGTATTTACTTGAAATGGTAAACATAGAACAAATTAGGGAAAGGGGTGAGTAAATACTTCTAAGTAACAAGATATTCAAATTGTACTAATTTTTTGAGGTGAGGTGAGGTGAGGTGAAGTCACTCAGTCGTGTCCGACTCTTTGCGACCCCGTGGACTGTAACCTACTAGGCTTCTCTGTCCATGGGATTCTCCAGGCAAGAATACTGGAGTGGATTGCCATTTCACTTAGTGGAAAAATATAAGCTTTAATATCATAAAGACTTGAATTTGAATCTCGTTCAAGTGATTTGGGGCTTTCTAATAGCAAGAATAAGCCAGGCTATGATGTAGCATAACAAAATGAACTTTACTTTCTCAGCATGTTTTATGTGCCAAACATTACTTTAGGAACTGAACATTTAGTATTGAACAAGGCAGACATGATCCTGCTTGCCTTTGTAGAACTTATAGTCTACTATCCTCCCAGACAGGGTTCCATTGGCTGAGCTGAAAGATAAAAATGAGGGAAAAGGACTTTTCTCCTCTGAGATCAAACTGATAGGAGTATGTCAGTTTTCCTGTAATGATGAGAAAATAACAAAGGGCCATACTCCATTCTAAAGAGGCTGTCTTTGATTTCCTTTGAAGTCCTAGTGGTTTTACTAAAGTTGAAATAGAGTGTATGTACATTTTTACCTATAGTGTTCAGTTGGAACATCAGAGTATGTGTATAAGTTTTTTTTTCCCCCTAGGGTATTGTGATATCATGCTTATATTTCCTCTGATGCCTATAAAAATCAGAACCTTTTGTGGGATGAGACAGACAATGAACAGTAGCATACTACTATAGGAAAACCATGGGCATTTGAATTACACACAGTTGGGTTAAAAACCTGCCTCCATCTTTTAACAGGTGTGTGACTTTGATAAATTATAAAACTTGTCACAACTTCAGTTTCCTTATCTATAAAATGCGGGTAACAATAACTACCTTACAAGATAGTTGTGTGAATTAGAATATGATTTAAATATGAAAATATGACATATATAAAGCAGTGTCTTACTGTATCCCTCTCCAGCTTTGTATCCATTCTCCAAATTGTTGACACAATAATCCTTATAAAATAGCAATCTGATATTGCAACTTTCCAGTTTATAATTCTTCAATGACTCTGTAGCATTCAAGATAAACTTCAAATTCTGGAACTTCATATAGAAGACTTTTTATGACCTAGATGTTGTCTGTACTTGTAACTTCACCTCCTACCACTTACACTTTCCCCTTTATTCATGCACAGAGCTCCAACCATAAAGAACTACTTGCTCATACATATATACCAACTATAAGAATTCTAGCTCTCTTGTTTTGTACGTCCCATTTTCTCTCCTTGAGATGCCATACTTACCTCTTTTTTTTTTTTTTCATTTTGTCTAGCAGTCACCTACTCATCTTATAAATGTCAGTTACCCTGGGAATCTTTTCCTGAGTAGCTAAACCTTTGGATGTCACCTAAACCTTTTCTTTTCCTATAGCTGTATCTTTGATTGCTCTTCTGACCCCAATTATTCTGCATTAGAGTTGCTTACTTCTGTCTGTCTCCCTTAGAGGTCAATGAGTGATATGAGGGCAGGAATTATATTTTATTAATCTATCTTTATCATCTAGCATAGTACCTAGTACATGGTAAATGTTTCTAAGAGGTAAGTGAACGAATGAATAAGCCAGGTTTAGATATGCTAGTAATTCGGAGGTTGGTCATGAGAGGGGAAAGCTTGGAACAACTAGATACACTAACAAATTTGTGGGGCTAAATCATATAGAGGGGTTATATTAATTAGAATTCTTTGTAAGTGACAAAAATGTAACTAGTTTGAGAGTAAAAGTTTTTTTTTTTAAACAAAACTTTATTAAAAGATAATGAAGTTTCTTATAAATGGTAAGGGTAACCAGGCCTCATGAAGGATCTTGAAACTCATTAGACACTCCTTTGTTTCTTAACTCAGGTGTTATTCTTCTCTGTTATTTCCTCCCTATAGGCCTTTCTGTTTCTTTTTCTCCATGGCATAATTTGGTGATCCCACACACACACACACACAACCAACAACCTGTATTTCTCTCTTTCTTCATCTTGGTCCTCAGCCCCCAAATATCATATTGCCTCAGCATCTCTAAAATCAATCACTTTTGTAAGAAGCTCTATACTCAGAGACTAGCTGTCTCTCCTAATTTCTATTTCCTAGTGAAGAAAATATGATTAGTCTAATTCAGTCAGTCAGCTGTGACCTGGGGGCCAGGATTACACAATGCAGACATGCTGCCACAGTCCAGGGGACTAATTCTTGATAACCAAGAGCGAGAGATGCATCTCAAGTATTTCCTGTCTGCTGAGTAGAGCAGATCTAAAAGTATTTCTAAGTTGAAGCAAAGCTATTTGCCTGTTTCATGGTTAGCAGTCTCTTCATTCTGGCTAGAGTAATAGATCAGAAGGATCTTAGCTACTTGATGAAGCATAAGTAACAGTGGCAAATTTTCTGAGGGGATGAGCTGACAAGAGTTGTGAGATTTGTAACCAGTGCAATCAAGTGGGATGGGATTCAAAGCAAGACTTTATTTTCATGGAAATTCTTATTGGTACTTAAAGTGAAAATTAAGAGCTTGGCATAACTTGTATAGAATGAATTGGGAGCAATAGAAGGAAGGCTGCAGGTAAGTGGAGGCTCATGACTGAGCATCTAATAAAGGCTCATTTTTATTTGTTGATTAATGAATGAATAATGGTGCCTGCTTCCAGGCTCTAAACTGAACTCAAGGCTATCAGCCTAATTTTCTATTCTGCTTTCTGGTAGGCATAGGACTCTCCACATACATGCTTGGTGCTCATGGGGATGATGGTTGGATAAAATTAATGTATAGGATGCAGGTCTCTGGTACCTACCACTTGGTAGGGCCAGGGCCCCTGGGGAATGACCATGAAAAAGGAGAATAGTTTTGTCCCTTAGTACTTGGATCATTTTTCTTTTGGGGGACTAAAACTACTGAATTACAGTTAGTTTCACAGAGTATATCTACCCTGCAAGCTTCTAGTAGTCAGGTACAGGTTTATTTGTATATTTCCATTTTCTGGCAGAGTCAGGCACAGTTGCTCAACCAATTTTACTTAAACAAAAGATAAATAATTTCCAAATATAGTATTGTTAATCTAGTATCTTTTTTCTTCTATGATCATGCCAAGTTAGAGTACATTTGTTTTCTCATCTTTCTGTCTTTGATTGACTTGGTTTTAGAAAATATGCTTCCACCACTGCTTTTAACTTTAAGAAGTCACTCCAGGATTACACGGTAAATGCTATTAGTGGTCAATTAAATGTCGTGCACAGTGTCAAACACAGAGAATAAATATTTCTCTTCTGGACAAAATAACCATTGCCCTGTTATAATTGATGTTCATGGAAAGAACTCTGTCAGATTGTATATCACAAACTTTTTGTCATCCTCTGATGCACATTCATTTGACTATCATTCTAGACATTGATTTGTCACTAGGGATGAGATTTTTTTTTAATGATGCATTTAAATTTGATGCTTTATAGTGGATACAAAGCCACTGGAGACTGGCGTCTTTGGTACCACATATCTATTTTTGCATTTGACTATTCAAAGAGAGGCGATTCCTAATAGCTATGAACATAAATGACTAGATGCTTGTTTCTGGCTTTTTTTTTTTTTCCCCTTGAGCAAAGGCTATTTAAATTATACAACTTTTAAAGCATTGTTCTGGTCATGGTTTAGAAGTCTCTGTTTTTATTTCTGTGAAATAATCTAAAGTAAGCATCTCTATATAATTAAGTCCAAATGTAAGATCAATAACAACAGTAAAATAGGCCAGACTTTCCAGATAATATAGCGTGTTCTTCTTGTATCTTTTTAGTGGTTTAACATAGAGTTCGTAAGATAGTGTTATTTGATCAAAGTTATCTTCCTTTACTGTGAAAAGAGGCACTGCTTTGCAGCAGAGGTCCTTTTGTTCACTTAGTTGATATTTACTGAGCAGCTGCTAACCCTGACAGCCAGGGCCTGACTGTGTAGCCATCTACTCTGCCACTTCAGATTTCTGTGGGGCCCTTCCTCAGGAGATACTCTGGGCCAATGGCATGTTTTTTCTTCTTAGTGAGGCTTGTGCTCCTAATTTCTGTCTAGCCTTCTTCCTGGTGATCAATGAGGGCTCCTTTTCTCCTTTTATTAAGTAAAAGGAGATCTAGGTCAAATAAAGGCAAGCTTGGTTCTGTCTTGCCTTTCCATGGGCCCCTATATTTCAGTGCCAAAGCATGAGGCTCCTATAGGCTTCTTTATCATTTCTGCTGGATGGAAGAGAGAGACCTCATTAAAAACAGGAAAGATTCTCTGACCCTCTCAGATCTCTTCTACTCGAAGCCACTCCTTTTCTCTGTCACCTGGGTAGCTCTTGCTCTGAGGTTCTGTTTTGATCTAAGTTTTGATCCAGTTCTGTTTCTAAGTCAGAAAACCTCATTTCTTTGGAGACATGGTTAGTGAGGATGTGGTGATCTTTTCCAGACATGACGTGAATAAGTGTGTGTGTCTGGGTCGGTGCTCTGTGACAAGCCCTATAGAGGTTCTCTGGAAATTAAAAAGGAGTTAAAATAAAAGTCTTGGGCATTCAAGAGCTTATAGTCTTGCAGGAGAGACTTCCATAAACAAATATTTATAATAAGTGTCAAATTCTATAATAGAACGCATAGAAAACAACATGGGATTACTAATGTTGGAGTGACTCGTACTGTCTAGAGAGATTAAGGCATGCTTTAGAAAGGCAGTGTTGTTTAGCTGTTTGAGAAGGAATTTGACAGGTCTCAAAAGGGCCCTTTCCTGACATAAAGCACAAAACAGGGAAAGAGGGTGGCACCCCTAGAAAAAGTAAGGAGTAATTCATGAGGCAGTGGGGCCTATTGGTTAAGAACATAAACTCTGGATCAAGCTGCAAGCATTCAATATCAGTTTAGCTACTCACTAGTTCTAAAAAGTTACTTAATATTTGGTGCCTCGGTTTCATCATCCATAAAATGGAGACGCTAATAAGAGGACTGGCCATATAGGGTTTAATCAAGGAATACGTGAGAAAGCATTTAGAATAGCATCTGGCACATATTAAGTGACCATTTTATCATGACTTTGTGGCTGGTAATACGGAAAGCTGAGAATGAAGAGTAAGGCAGTATCACAAAGGGCTTTGTCCAAACTATGAACTTGGACTTTATCCCAAAGACAGTGCCACCAGGGGAAGTTCTGAAGGTAGTGCCAAACTACCAGGGGAGCCCTGAAGACAGTGCACAACCATTTTCCAATAGGCAAATGAGACAGTCAGCTTTTTTAAAGTACTTTTAAAAAGAAAGATCATTCTAATTAATAATTTCCTTACTTTGCAAGAAATCACTTGATAATTAATAATAATAATATAAGAAACAATGCCAGAAAATTATTTTCTTCCTATCAAAGATGGAATAATAAAAAATCTTGCCTTGAACTCTATGATGTGAATTTAAACCATTTATTTGGGGATGCTGATAGGTCTCTTGACAGGGTATAGCTTCTGATAAGTAGACATAGGGCTCAACCAGATTATCTGATCCTGCCAGGTGGCACATTAGCCTCTTCTAATACCTCTTAGGAAAATGAAACTTAGCCTGTGTTGGAGACTATAAAACTAAAGAAAGACATTCTTTTTTTTTTTAATTCAATTTTTGGTGGTTCGGAGGTTAAAGCATCTGCCTGGAATGCGGGACACCTGGGTTCGATACCTGGGTCAGGAAGATCCCCTGGAGAAGGAAATGGCAATCCACTCCAGTACTCTTGCCTGGAGAATCCATGGAGGGAGGAGCCTGGTGGGCTACAGTCCATGGGGTCGCAAAGAGTCGGACATGACTGAGTGACTTCACTTTCACTTTTCACTTATAGTTGATTTACAGTGTTGTGTCAGTTTCTGCTATACATTAAAGTGATTCATATGTGTGTGTGTGTATACATATATATATCACATATATATCTTCTTTTACCTGTCTTTTTCATTAAAGGTTGGATATTGAGTAGAATTCCCTGTGCTATATAGGAAGTTCTTACTAATTCTATTTTATATACAGTAGTGGTATGTTAGTCCCAAACTCCTATTTTGTTCCTCCTCTCATCTTTCCCCTTTGGTAACCATAAGTTTGTTTTCTAAGTTTGTGAGACTTACGTTTTTATTTATCGATGAGAGGCCAAAGGAATAATTTACCTGAGATAATGTGGTTGCAAGTTTTGGAGCAAGGGTCAAATCAGGTTTGACTAAACCTAAACCTCATATCCTTTTATTAGACTATTCAAGTCTTATCCCAGGCACTATTCATTTCTGAGCTAGCTATTAAAGTGAATTACACTGGTTTTTGCCCTTGGCCAGGGGGCTCACAGTTAGGGAGAAAGATGAACAAATCAGTGATTATAAGCTAGTGTCATAGGAACTGTACTATAGGTATGGATAAATTGTAATGAAGTTGCAAAGAAGGGATCAAGGTAAGTTTTCTGGGGCATAATTTCTGTCTGATAATGGAAAAAAATATTCTGTGTGACGACAGTGACCATATGGACTTAGGTTAAAGTGACTCCTCTCCTATTTCCTCTCACCCTCCAGAACCTGCAGAGTAATTAAGAAAGTAACTTTGGCTCTAGACTGCTTATGTTCAAACCCAGGCTCGAGTAGTTGCATGATCTTGAGAAGTTATTTATCTTTCTATAAAATGAAGTTACTAATGATACTTAACCTGATTGACTGGTGTGAAGATGAAATCCGTCAATATAGTTAATGTGTGTAGAACAGAACCTGGCACATAGCAAGCATTTACTATTATTATTGTTAATGCTAGTGGGGAGCTGAGTGTATGTGCTTAGAATCCCAAAACAAGTGTTGAGTAGGGGAGTATGGTAAGGAAGTAAGTTAAGATGTTTTAAATGTATAAGCCACCTGTAGCTTGTGGCATTTCTATGAAGGTTAAATGCCATAATACTCCCCAATGCCTGCTACATAGTAAGCACTCAGGAAATGCTTAGTGCTATGATCATGACCATGGCGATGATAATGTTTATCATCATCTCAAAGCTCTACAGCTTGACCGAGCCTCTTGAATTTGGCACTTAGCAAGCTGTTGTGGGTATAGCCATGAGAAGACAGACACAAAGCCACATAAAACTTAGATATGAGTTTGGGTCAAGTGCAAGGATCATACTTTATTCACTTTTATGTTCAATGCCTAACACTGATATCTCAATAACTATATTGAATTGATTCATTCATTAATGAGATTAAGCTGAATTTGCATTTTACTGATCTGCCTTTTTATCATTCAAATGGAAGGATTAAATCAGCCTTATGTTACATGTCAAGGGTCTTTTCTGAACAATGTCTTTTCCTTTTACTTCCCTTCACTTCCCAGTTATCATATTCTTAGTTTTAAGGAAATTATGCTAGGTCTAAAAGAAACCAAACAAATACCAGATTGTTTGTTTGTTTGTTTTTCAAATCAAGTAAAAGAAGATTGTAACTGAACCAATAATTTAAAAAATCTAGTACTGTAACAGGCACTGTACTGAACACTTTAAGTGCATTAACTTATTTAATTCTCACAACTCTGAACTGTGTGAAGGAGAAATTGAGCTGTGGCACAAAGGACTCACAGGGACTTACTTGTCCGGGCCCACTCATGTAGTAAACGGGGAAGGTGCGACTGTGTCAGAAAGTCTTTTTACTCTCAATCCTATGTTTATTCCAATTTGTTTCTCTGCATCACTAAGATCTCCTCTTGATAACTTTAATTGCCTCTCAATAATAGATTTATCCCTTTCACTACACTACCTACTTTATGGATGATATTCATCAGTTATCACTGTGAAATATAGATGAATTCAGCATGTCCTCCTAATGATGAGAAAAGCCTGTGTACTCCAAAGATTAAGTTTACTGGAGGAATTCAGATGATCAGAGTTGATTTTTGCAGTAAAAGTCCGTACTTGACCTTTTATGAGCCCCAATCCTGCCTTGCGATGTACCACACTACCTACTTTATGGATGATATTCATCAGTTATCACTGTGAAATATAGATGAATTCAGCATGTCCTCCTAATGATGAGAAAAGCCTGTGTACTCCAAAGATTAAGTTTACTGGAGGAATTCAGATGATCAGAGTTGATTTTTGCAGTAAAAGTCCGTACTTGACCTTTTATGAGCCCCAATCCTGCCTCTGCGATGTACCGTACTTGCTTCTGTCCTGAACATTTCCAAGGGGCAAGTGCTCCTTTGTTGGGCAGAGGACAAACATCAGCAGTTTGGTAGAGTGCTGCAGCAGTAGCATCAGAGTGGAAAGAAGAAACACTTGCAAAGAAGCTGAGGAGACCTGCTCCTGTATTATTATGTGAATTAAACCAAGTCCCTTTTCTCCTTTGGGCCTTGGATTCCTCATCTATAAAACAGATTATTAGAATGAGTGATTTCTCTTCCCCTTTCAGTTCTGTGTTATGTCTAACCAGTATTTAGTCTCATTTGAGGATTCTGCTTTTGTGTAAAGAGCACAAAGCAAAGTGTTTTTTTGTGCCAGACTGTACCTGACTCAGCAGAATTAAGCCAGAGTGGACAGTTCTTGCTGACGTAGCTGGCTTGCCCTGATACCAGCTGACTGACCTGTAACTGGCAAGGAAGGGGAAGAAAAAGCTGCAGCGGAATTTATTGCCTCTCATGGTGAGCAGGTGACTTGGTGTGAGCCCACAGTGTTCCTTCCACTCTAGCAAACTGGTTGTTTTTGTCCTTTGTCAAGCAAAGAAGCACCTGCTCCTGGGTCACACAGATCAAGCAAAGAAGGACTGCCTGGACACACTGCTAACTGATGCTGTGATGAAGGAGAAGCGGGGTAGTAGAGAGTGTTAAGCATCTGGAAGGAGAGAGGATACTGAATGTATCCTTATAACGTAACTGGAAAATGGCCAGTAAACTAGACTTTTGAGTGAATTCCAGAGGGTCAGATGATGGCTTTAATTCACCCACTGAAATACAGTCAGCCAAATTAGTCTCTTTATTGCCACCCTTATCTACATCGTAGCAAGTACTTTGAGACAAAGAAGAAATGAGAAGTGTTGAAAATGTGGGAATGAGTGGCTCAAATCTGAGACTGAATGACAGACACTCACAGAAACGTTCCCTTCATTTGTTGCCAACTGCCTGTGGTTCTGAGGGAGGTACAAAGATGTAAAGAAACGGGCTGGGCTGGAACTAGTAGTAGCAGTGCTTCAATAGTGAGTATTTCTAGGTGTTGGTAGTTACTGGCATCTGGCCAGTGCCAACAGTGTGCTTCCGCATGGTGAAAGGCACTTCTGAACTGATACAGGGGAGAGATGCTAGCTAGCAACTAAAAAAGTGTCAAAATCATGGTCTACTTCTAGGGAATGAAATGATCAAGAACTGGGTGAAGGGTGGTTTTTTTTTTTTTTTTGTTAACTGAATGATGCTCCTAAAGACTTGAAATAAAAGTCAAGAATCATGAAAAAGATTTATTTATTCAAGAGATATTGACTGAGATTTTATCATGAAGTGGGGACTGGGCTGGACTGGGAATATGAAGTCCAGCAAAACTAAGAAATGCACAAAGGCGAAATGGTTGCCTGAGGAGGCCTTATAAATAGCTGAGAAAAGAAGAGAAGCTAAAGGCAAACGATAAAAGGAAAGATATACCCACCTGAATGCAGAATTACAAAGAATAGCAAGGAGATATAAAAAAGCCTTATTCCATAATTAATGCAAAAAAAAAATAGAGGAAAACAATAGAATGGGAAAGACTAGAGATCTCTTCAAGAAAATTAGAGATACTAAGGGAACATTTCATGCAAAGATGGGCACAAATAAAGGGCAAAAATGGTATGGACCTAAGAGAAGCAGAAGAGCAGAAGACATTAATAAAAGATGGCAAAAATACACAAAGAACTATACAAAAGAGATCTTAATGATGAAGATAACCATGATAGTGTGATCACTCACCTAGAGCCAGACATCCTGGAGTGCAAAGTCAAGTGGGTCTTAGGAACCATCACTGCGAACAAAGGTACTGGAGGTGACGGAATTCCAGCTGAGCCATTTCAAGTCCTAAAAATGATGCTGTGAAAGTGCTGCACTCAACATGGCAGCAAATTTGGAAAACTCAGCATTGGCCACAGGACTGGAAAAGGTCAGTTTTCATTCCAACCCCAAAGAAAGTCAATGCCAAAGAATGTTCAAACTACCACTTAATTGCACTCATCTCACATGCTAGCAAATAATGCTCAAAATTCTCCAAGAAAGACTTCAACAGTACATAAACCCTGAGCTTCCAGATGTTCAAGCTGGATTTAGAAAAGGCAAAGGAACCAGAGATCAAATTGCCAACATCTGTTGGATCATAGAAAAAGCAGGAGAGTTCCAGAAAAACATCTACTTTTGCTTTCTTGACTACGCCAAAGCCTTTAAATGTGTGGATCACAACAACCTATGGAAAATTCTTCAAGAGATGAGAATCCCAGACCACCTTACTTGCCTCCTGAGAAATCTGTATGCAGGTACAGAAACAGGAATTAGAACCAGACATGTAACGGCAGACTAGTTCCAAATACGAAAAGGAGTATGTCAAGGCTGTATATTGTTACCCTGCTTATTTGACTTCTATGCAGAGTACATCATGCAAAATTCTGGGCTGGAAGAAGCACAAGCTGGAATAAAGATTGCTGGAAGAAATATCAATAACCTCAGATATGCAGTGACATCAGCCTTATGGCAGAAAACAAAGAGGAACAAAAGAGCCTTTTAATGAAGGTGAAAGAGGAGAGTAAAAAAGTTGGATTAAAGCTCAATATTCAGAAAACTGAGATTATGGCATCCAGCCCCATCACTTCATGGCAAATAGATGGAGAAACAGTGGAGACAATGGCAGACTTTATTTTTGGGGGCTCAAAAATCACTGCAGATGGTGATTGTAGCCATGAAATTAAAAGATATTTGCTCCTTGGAATAAAATCTAGGACCAATCTAGACAACATATTTTAAAGTAGAGACATTACTTTGCCGAGAAAGGTCCACATAGTCAAAGCTATGTTTTTTTCCAGAAGTCATACATGATGTGAGAGTTGGACTATAAAGAAAGCTAAGCTCTGAAGAATTGTATTTTTGAATTGTGGTGTTGGAGAAGACTCTTGAGAATCCCTTGGACTGCAAGGAGATCAAACCAGTCAATACTAAAGGATATCAGTCCTGAATATTCATTGGAAGGACTGTTGCTGAAACTCCAACACTTTGGCCACCTGATGTGAAGAACTGACTCATTGGAAAAGCCCCTGATGCTGAGAAAGATTGAAGGCAGGAAGAGAAGAGGGTGACAGAGGCTGAGAGGGTTAGATGGCATCACCAGCTCAATGGACATGAATTTGAGCAAGCTCTGGAAGTTGGTCATGGACAAGGAGGCCTGGTGTGCTGCAGTCCATGGGGTTGCAAAGAGTTGGACACGAGTGAGCAACTGAACTGAACCACTAGTTATTACAGACTGGTAGAAAATGTAGACATTAGTCAAATATTCACAGAAATAAATAGGTGTAGCAAATTGGTAAAGGGTAAAGCATAAGTGCTATGATAAGTTCTGATAGATTAATGCTTGTTCTGGTGACACAGGATGGTGTCTCTGAGGATGTGACCGTTAAGCTAAGATTGGATATTGGCTGGAAGTTGACTCAATGAGGCAGAGGATTGGAGTGGGTAAGAGTCATTTTGGAATTAGAATCAATGTTGTCAGTCAGTCACTTAAGGTGATATGGTAGCTACAGTTGTTCACATAGGAGTCAGAGCTTATGAGAATAGCTGACTAATATCTGTGATACTGGATGAAGAGAGAGAATTCTGAATACCAAAGAAGGTTCTTAATGGTTCAGGTCCTTTATTTTCATAGGCCCTCCTCTCAGTAACCAACATGGTTGTAATGTAGTTAATTGTCTTTCTATGTACATATTTTAAGAACTCGCTGATGGCATAGATGATGCATTGCCTTTTTTGTTTAGCAAACAGTAATTGAATATCTTCTCTGTGTTAGCTAGATTCTGTTTTGTACACTGCTCAGTTTTAGGGGATGTAGTTCCAGAGATGAAAATAAACAGTCCCTGCTCTCTATACATTTCAAACAAGTTTCAGGAAATGGTCCTCAAAATGTGTTCTCAGAGCAGCACTGGCATCACCTGTCAGTTGCAAAGACTGCAGATTCATAGAGCTGACTCCCACCTAATGATTCAGAATTTCTGGAGATTCAGGACACTGTTTTAATAATCTGTCCAGTTAATTCTTCGAAAGCCACTGTTCTAGGATATGTTATGATAAATATATTTAAAATTTATGACAAAAGAAAGACATTTATCGAGCATTTCCTATGTGTCAGACATTGTTCTGAGTATTTTATATGTATCACTTCATTTTTTCTCTATAATAATGTTATGAATTGATATTTTCATTATCCCCATCTCACTGATGAGAAAACTAAGGTTTAGAGAGCTTAATAAACTTGCAACTGATTAATGCTAAAACCAGGATGGATAGATAATTACAGTAGACAGAAAATCTAATTCAGTATGGTAAGACAATAATAGAAGGGTGATCAAATTTTAGAGGTTATTAGCAATTCTATGATAGAGTGCACCAACTTTTCCTCGATGGGACTTACAAATAAATTTAATGTATAAAGTGAATACTTTTCAGTGAGTACTGAATTTCTAGATTCTAAACTAAGAGGTGGCATTCCATGTAATTTGCAACAAGAATTGACTGAAAAGGAGAGAAGTGCCATGTGTATTTGGAAATCAGGATTTGTTTGGGTACCTAGAAGTGGTATCAGATCAGACAGCCAGGTCAGTAGTGGTAAATGGCATGAGGGTTTAGAAACCCAAAGTCTTAAGTCATGACTGAGTATAGCACTTGATAGGTAAGTGCTCAGAATGCTCAAACCAAGCAAAATTAATATTTATCTCTAAAAACGTTGGCTAGTTGTTGAATTTATAGCTATTTAATTCATACTTATTATTTTTAGTTTTAAACATTAGTTTTGTTTCATTTTTGAGACAATGGTTTTTTTTTTTTCAGGTTTTAAAAAATTTTCATTGACTCTTGAATTCCCTTAGATTCTGAGCACTGTGAGTTTAGCACCTAGTGGATAAAACAGCCTTAACCAGAGGAAGGAGTCAGATATTACCAGATAGGAGCAATGAGAAGGTTGTCAAGGTCTCCCAGAAGTCCCTAGAATAAAGAATGAGACATCAATAAATAAAACAGGTCAACTTTATCCCATCATTGGCCTAGCTTTGCCAAAGGAGTCATAGATTATGCTTTGTTCAGTTCTTAGAGGCTATGCAGGACTTTATATGTCCACAACACACTCACAATGTATTTTTATTTTACTTTTTGGTTTTTTTTTTGGCAGGTCAGGGATTCAAATTTATTTTACCACTGAATTCTTGCAGAGAAAAAAAAAGCTAAAAGATAAAAATACATGTTCATTTTGAACTATTTCAAAATCACCATCTTCTTAAAATATTTGCAAACACCAACAGATACTACTAAGGTCATGGTTACGTTCTGAGTACATGATTTCTTTGGAGAATGAGCTGTGCTCAAGAGTATAAGCACTCAGAAGAATAAGAAACTTCCTTGGGAAAGCCCACTTTGAGATCTGAATTCCTCAGTTTGATTTCCGACATGGTCATATTTAGCTCGTTTTCACTCCAAATTAGCTGGATGACTGCCATATTTTCTCTTTTTACATATTTTTATTTATGTATTGTTTTTGGCTGTTCTGGGTCTTGGCTGCTACAGGGGCTTTTCTCTAGCTGCGCTGAGCAGGTGTCTACTCCGTGGTTATCGTATGTGAGCTTCCCATTGAGGTGGCTTCTCCTGTTATGGAGCTCGGCCTCTAGGTGTGTGGGCTTCGGTATCTGCAGCTCCCAGGCTCTAGAGCAAAGGTTGAATAGTTGTGGGCTTAGTTGCTCCACATAATGTGTTTTAATACTATAATTTTTATTTTTTAAATTATAAAAATATGATAGCACATTTACAGGAGACTTGGGAAATACAGAACAAGTTCCCATATAGTTCCTCTGTACATTACAATTAGTTTTTAAGTAGATAAATTAGAGATTTTAGTTGGACTTTCAATATTCAGCTCTCAAAACTTAATAGAATGAATATATATAGAAGTAGAAGGCTATAGTAGACCTGAAAAGCACTATGAGCCAATTCAACATAATTAAGATTTCTTCAGTTTTCACACAACAGTGAAATAGAAACAAATTGAATAGAAACAAATTCTATTCAAGCTCCCATAGACTGTAAGCTAGGAGTCACTGGAACATATCCAGGGACATAAAACAAGGTGCAAAAGTTTCATGGTCTAAAGGTTTTTAAATCATACAGAGTCTGTTCTCTTATCATTGTGGAATTATGTTAGAAATCAACATCAAGATGTACTTTTTAAAATTTAAATTTATTTATTTTAATTGGAGGCTAATCTAATTACTTTACAATATTATATTGGTTTTGCCATACCTCAACATGAATCCACCACAAGTGTACACCTGTTCCCAATCCTGAACCCCCTCCCACCTCCCTCCCCTTACCATCCTTCTGGGTCATCCCAGTGCACCAGCCCCAAGATGTATTATTAAATACCACTCATGCCCCACCTCCACTCTCTTCTACTCACTGTCCCAAACTAACACACAGAGACTAGATTAGAAAACAAACGAGCAAGACAGTTTAAATTCTGAGCCTGGCTGCTTTTCAACACTTTAGGCCTCACTGCATTTCCCATTTTCAGTCTTGGCCAAGCTCAGATGCTTTGTGTAGTCTCATTTAGACTGGTGATTCCTTAGCACAACTGTTTATCTGGGGTGGACCTGGCAAAACATTTTGGGGAAGCCAGAGTTGGTGCTTCCGCATTGTGTCTTTGATGCCTTTATAATGATCTTGTGGAGTGTTTACTTCAGTTTTTCAGAAGCGAATCCCTTGAAAGAATAAATTATTCAAGGCTAAAAAGAAAAAAAAAAAAAGTGAATCCCAAGATACCAAAATAGTAAGTGATTGCATAGGGTTTCAGAGCCATGATGGTAAAAACAATAATAGAATTCACATTTCCAAGTTTCACAGCCTCTAATTTTTCAACCTATAAAATAAAATAAACTCAGATATCAAAGTAAAGTAAATATCCCTTTGAGTATTATTTAATCTGGAAACAGAGTTATATATACTAAAAATGATGATATTCATATCAATTAACATCTTTAAATTGGTCTACAAGTTAAAAGAAAATATTTTTTTCACAAGTGCAGTCTCAGTTCTTACAATTAACCTCATGTATGGCTGTTTTATTTTCCATGTTTTAGAAGATCAGAAAGGTGAGTATCATTTAAGAGACTCAGTCATGAGTGTAGCATCAAATAGTAGAACCAGGACTCAAGTTTGTGCCATCCTTCAGTTTCAAATTGGAGAAACTCATTAGTATACTTTCAATTAATATAAAGATTGAAAAATTTAGACCAGTGTTTGCATGTTGTATGCAGGGTTATCCTTAGTAAAGCAAATAATGGCATAAACCTCCTTGTAATAGAGGTTATATATAGTCCTAACTGCTTTTGAACATTTCAAAATCATCTAGTTGCACAAATCAATATGAATACTTTGTATCTATGCCATTAAATTAATCTCCAAATGATCTTTACTAACTGATAGCTTATTGGACTACCTTCAGTTGCTGCAAGTGTTGGAAAGTAATACATTGCATTTATTTTAAAATATATTGTGATTCATCCTTTTAATTAAATCAGAGGCTTCCCTTAATAATGAGGATGGATAATAAAATTCATTGTATCATCACATCCCCTGATAAGTATTCTTTTTCATTACAATATAGTTGATTTACAATATTAGTTTCAGGTATGCAATAAATAACTCTATTTTTATAGATTCTACTCCATTTAAAGTTATTATAAAATATTGGCTTTATTCCCTGTGCAGTACAATGTATCCTTGTAGTTTATTTATTTTATACATAGTAATTTGTTCCTCTTAATCCCCTGTTCCTCTTTGGCCCCTCCTCCCCTTCTCTCTGTCCTCTGGTGACCACTAGTCTGTTTTTTTTTATCTGTAAATCTGTGTCTGTTTTGTTATATTCATTCATTTGTATTAGTTTATAGATTCCACATGGAAGTGATAGCATAGAGTATTTATCTTCTCTGTCTGACTTATTTCAGCATAATATACTCCAGGTCTGTATATGTTGTTGCAAATGGCAAAAGTTTATTCTTTCTTTTTTTTAATTTTTTTTTTTTTACTTTACAATAGTGTATTGGTTTTGCCATACTTATGGTTGAGTAATATCCATCCATTGTATGTATGTACCACATCTTTATTTCTTCATCTGTTAATGGAAACTTAGGATGCTTCCACATAATGGCTATAAATATAGCCAGGTGTTATAAATAATGCTGCTATGAACATTCAGTTCAGTTTAGTTCAGTCACTCAGTCGTGACCGACTCTTTGAGACCCCATCAATCACAGCACACCAGACCTCCTTGTCCATCACCATCTCCCGGAATTCACTCAGACTCACGTCCATCAAGTCAGAGATACCATCCAGCCATCTCATCCTCTGTCATCCCCTTCTCCTCCTGCCTGCAATCCCTCCCAGCATCAGAGTCTTTTCCAATGAGTCAGCTCTTCTCACGAGGTGGCCAAAGTTCTGGAGTTTCAGCTTTAGCACCATTCCTTCCAAAGAAATCCCAGGGTTGCTCTCCTTCAGAATGGACTGGTTGGATCTCCTTGCAGTCCAAGGAACTCTCAAGAGTCTTCTCCAATGCACAGTTCAAAAGCATTAATTCTTCAGCGCTCAGCCTTCTTCACAGTCCAACTCTCACATCCATACATGACCACAGGAAAAACCATAGCCTTGACTAGACGGACTTTAGTTGGCAAAGTAATGTCTCTGCTTTTGAATATGCTATCTAGGTTGGTCATAACTTTTTTTCCAAGCAGTAAGCATCTTTTAATTTCATGGCTGCAGTGATTTTTGAGCCCCCCAAAATAAAGTCTGACACTGTTTCAACTATTTCCCCATCTATTTCCCATGAAGTGATAGGACTGGATGCCATGATCTTCGTTTTCTGAATGTTGAGCTTTAAGTCAACTTTTCCACTCTCCTCTTTCACGTTCATCAAGAGGCTTTTTAGTTCTTCACTTTCTGCCATAAGAGTGGTGTCATCTGCATATCTGAGGTTATTGATATTTCTCCCGGCAATCTTGATTCTAGCTTGTGTTTCTTCCAGTCCAGCATTTAGGGTGCATATATCTTTTTGAATTTTTATATTCATTCTCTGCTGCTCTATATCTAGGAATGGAATTGCTGGCTTACATGGTAGTTCTATTTTTAGTTTTCAAGGTGCTTTTGCATTCATTGTGTCATATGATCTTAAAAATAATTCTGTGAGCATTTTCCTCGTGGCTTGGTGATAAAGAATCTACATGCCAATGCAGGAGGCATGGATTTGATCCCTGCTCTTGGAGGAGTCCGTGTGCCTTAGAGCATCTAGGCCCATGTGCTATTGAGCCGGAGCTCTAGAGCCCAAGAGCCACAACTACTGAGCCGCACACTGCAGCTGCTGAAGCCTGTGTGCCCTAGAGCCAGTGCTCTGCAACGAGAGACACCATGGCAATGAGAAACCCATGCACCAGAACCAGAGAATAGTCCCTGCTTGCTGCAACTAGAGAAAAGGCAGTGCAGTGACAAAGACCCAGCACAGCCAAAAATAAATAAATAAAATTTAAAAATAATGCTGTGAAATGAAGAAGGCAAATATTATGTTTATTTCACAGATTAAAAAAAATCATGAACTAGTGAAACTGACTTGTTCAGAATTACAAAGCAAGAGTGTACAAAAGTAAAGTTGCTAACATGCTGAGTGACACAACTTACCAGTATTTTCAAAGGCTAGCACAGATATTTTGGGGGGTCAGATTACAAACTCATGAGGGCAGGGGACATTTCTGTTTTATTTAGCTTTGTCCCTCAATACTTAGCACAGTGTGTGGCAAACAGTAGTTACTTATTAAATACTAGTTGAATGAATGATGAAAATTTCAGATCATGGAATCATAGGTCATGAAGGGAAGCTACCCATGAAAGATTAGCTGGATTATATTTGAAAAATGTGCTGGGTATCAGAATTTTTTATAGGTAGGAAAATCCTGGATTTTTGTCAGATGAATCACCCTCCAGACTGAATTCATATAACCTGACTGTGCTACACAGCCCCTCTGAACATCCTGATTTATAGCACCTCTCATTTGTGTGCTGTTTCTCTGGTTGCCTGGATGCTCTTGCAAACCATGAGTCTCTTGAGAGGGAAAGAATGTCCCATTGTACTTCTGTCCATAGCCCTGAGCTTAGCTTATGATAAGCACCAAGTAGATATCTGAAACGAAATGAATGAATGAATAAACATATAATATGATTTGGTATACAAGAGAAAAATAGGCAAATCACTTAGGAAGGAACAGCGTTCACAAAGTATTAAAATAATTGTCTGATTTAACATTAGGTTGATAAGAAAGGTAATGACAACTTTCCATGGTATATTTGCTTTTTAAAATAGTCTGTGTATTTTTATTGTTTAAATGCTTCAAAAAGTCATTTTTTAACCTTTTGCTTGTTTTATTGTTTACCTCTGTTTAATCTGAGTGTCACTTTTTATAAAGGAATCATTTGTGCTTAAGGATAAACTGAATATGGGCTTTCTCTCACATCTTGAGCTCTACTTGCCTCAGTTTCTTTATCTGCAAAATAGGGGATAGTAATACTTCATTTTATTAAATGAGACAATACTTGAGAAAGCTCTTAGCACAGTTCCTGGCTTATAAGAAAATCAAGACCACAATGAGGTACCACTTCACACCAGTCAGAATGGCTGCAATCCAAAAATCTACAAGCAATAGATGCTGGAGAGGATGTGGAGAAAAGGGAACTCTCTTACACTGTTGGTGGGAATGCAAACTAGTACAGCCATTATGGAAAACAGTGTGGAGATTCCTTAAAAAATTGCAAATAAAACTGCCTTATGACCCAGCAATCCCACTGCTGGGCATACACACCGAGGAAACCAGAATTGAAAGAGACACATGTACCCCAATGTTCATTGCAGCATTGTTTATAATTGCCAGGACATGAAAACAACCTAGATGTCCATCAGCAGATGAATGGATAAGGAAGCTGTGGTACATATACACGGTGGAGTATTACTCAGCCCTTAAAAAGAATAAATTTGACTCAGTTCTAATGAGATGGATGAAACCGGAGCCAATTATACAGAGTGAAGTTAGTCAGAAAGAAAAAAACCATTACAGTATACTGACACATATATATGGAATTTAGAAAGAGAGTACGATGGCCCTGTAAGTGAGACAGCATAAGAGACACAGAGGTATAGAACGGACTTTTGGCTTCTGAGGGAGAGGGAGACGGTGGGATGATTGGGGAGATTGGCACTGAAACATGTATACAATTATATAAGAAATGAAACACTAGTCTATGTTCAAAGCAGGATACAGGATGCTTGGGGCTGGTGTACGGGATGATCCAGGGAGATGGTGTGGGGTGGGAGGTGGTGGTGGGGGCTTCAGCTTTGGGAGATCATGTATATCTGTGGCTGATTCATGTCGGTGTATGGCAAAACCAATGCAGGATTGTGAAACGGAATAAAGTATTAAATTTAAAAAATAAATAAATAAATAAAATGGTGTCTGCTTAGGTGCTGCAAACTTGAAGATAGACAAGTCTGAATTGGTTCGGAGTCAGATGGTTGATGATGTCTTTGTACTAAATGGGCTTTCCCCGTGGCTCAGCAGTAAGGAATTCACCTGCAGTGAAAGGGACGTGGAGATTTGGGTTTAATCACTTGACTGGGAATATCTCCTAGAGAACCGACAAACCATGTTTGACAATTTTGAAAAAATTCCAAATTTAAATCTATCCATTGCATCATTTACCAAAAATCACCTGTGCTGATGGATTTCATGCGGTCTGTGTCAGGCACACAAAAATGAATAATGTGAATTAGAAACATTCCCATGGTCTTAGCTATAGACAGCTAAAGGTTTGCTTGACGAATTGGACATATATTTCATCTGTCATACACCTTATAGCTGAGCAACTAAGTAGTGGAAGGTGCTGGAGCAAGTTTTGATCTTTTGAAAGAAAATTATTTGCTCATAACAAGTCTGGAATATTTCTACCTTTAGCTTGCTGATGAAAATCACATCAACAATATTAGGCATTTTTTCTGTTTCACATTAGAACAATACAAACTTTTTCAATACTTATCTTCAAGGAAATTTTGGAAATAGTTAAATATGTGCAATTCTTACTTTTTTTTAGTTCAATGAGTTCACCAGAATGAAATTCACCAGAGAAAGTTTATCATTGCACACTTTAGTGTGCTTAAATCATTTCCAAATGTCAAACTAGAAAGCTGAGTGTGTACTCAAAACTGAGGAACTGAGCATTGATTTCCAAAAATGTTTCTGAATTCCAGTTTTATGAAAAGGAACTAATATTACCATTTTCTTTTGCCGGGTAATGATGATCAAAAGATGAAGAGTTCCAAAAAATTTATTTAACTGCAGTAGAAGGTTGTCAGGAACAAACAAACCAAATGACCAATTGAGGTACCACAAACCTGAAATATATCTGAAATTTTTACCCTAACTAGTAAATAAACATTTGTTCTAGTACTTCACATAGGCTCTATATTCAGAATCATTTATATGTGAGAAGCATTTTTCAGTTACACAAATAAGTAGATATATGTCATTCTCAGATAAATAATTCAACACTGAATTTTGAATGGAACACTTCAATAAAAAATACAAGAACTAACATTGACATAGATGTGAAAGAAAACATGTCAAAGTTTAGTTTCAAATCAAAGGAGAAATTAACTACTTAAGAAAAATGCAAAGTAAATGTTTCAATTTTCAACATGCATTTTTCCAAAGTTGTATTTAAAAAATCTAAAATGTTATACTTGTTTATTAGATATCTATGTCATAATTAGGCAAAGGAAAGTTTAGTTATATTTTTGAGACTTAATTTTGTTGATCTTGAATTGTTATGCATATAATTTTTTCATCACTAAATTTAAAAACGATCTAT
>SJYC01018661.1:0-21810 GCA_006408675.1 Madoqua kirkii
ATAATTTTAATTGCTTGAAATCTGTTTTTCGTGTGAAAAGGAGCAGCCAAGATTGTCTCAGTGATTTACTGCTTACATCTTCAACTCTCCTAACTGCCAGTGCCAGGATTCTCAAGTCTAATTTGACTATTTAAAAGTTTGGGAGATCTGAATAAGTTATTGAGATTTCAAGCATCAATTGCATTTGTGAAATATCCAACAGAGCCAACATTTTAACAAACATGAGCTTTCCATCAAACTCAACGTGTGTGCTTAAGGTAGAAAGAAAATTGCCCATTTCCCCCTCACCTCCACTTGATCAGATAATGGGTAAGTCACAATGACTGATATCAGTGTGAATACTACTCAGCTCTTTCAGGAGAGTGGTAATCATAAAAACATGCATTCATTTTCTCTCTCATTTTCTTCTTCTATCCCAAACAACATTGAACGGAATCAACAAGAGTTGTCCACCGTGCAGTTAAAAAGTAGAGTAGTTACAGGCTACATTAGGCATGGGATGACGAGTTAGATTTAAACTCCACAACCTACATTTAATTTTCTCTATAAGAAAAGGGAAATGAACACTGACTTAAGAGGAAAATCAATAATATAATTAACAAGATCTCATTATCTTGTTCTGTTAATTAGTCTAATGTTTCTCAATTATCCTCTGATTTGGCTTCTTATTCCCTGATATTTATAGAAAACATGATTTGATAGAGTACATTTATATACATTGATAAACCATATTCACAGCTTTTCCTTATCAAACTATACCCATTCCCAATAGAGGACCTCGCACACATTCAGTCATTTGAGAAAGCAGTGATTTTCAGCAGTGTGATTTCCTCTCAATGACATTTTGCTTAAATAAGAAAATCTGTGTGAAGTGGCTTTGTGCCTATGGGTAATTTGTTTGCAGTTTAAAATGTCAAAAATTGGCAAGAACTATGGTAATTCTGTAAGTTGGAAAAGTAAAGCAAAATAGGTGTTGACTTTTCATTTCCCAGGGAGGACCTAATATTATTTAGAAATCCCCAGTTCTCTGGTCCCCATTTCTTAAATGACACATATGCCAGCTGCTTGTAGATCACAAAGAATGCAGCTATCAGAGCACAGGAGGCCTTTTAATCATACTTGAGACTAAAAATAGGAGCTCTATCTATTTTCTCATCTAGTATTTTATTTAAAGGAAAACCTTAGGAAGAAAATGCAAAATTCACTCATTCCTCTGAAACAAGGAAGCAAATACTGTTTTATTTTAGTGCACCTTCAAGTAACTGTCAAACTGCTGAATGCTGTTACAGAAATATGGTATCTAGCTGGAAATATGAATTTCAGGGCCAACCAGTATTTGTTCACATGAGGAAGACATTTTAAAAGGATTCTGTGGAACATGAATGACTACTGCTGAATATTATAATAATTTATGTTTAGTCTGGAGACAAGAAGTCTCAAGTAGGGTAAGTTAGTTGCCTTCAACTGTCTGAGAGGATGATACACTATTAAAAATAGTAGTAATGAAAAATAAATTTTAATGTTTCTCTGGACGGTCAATCTGGGGTAGATGTACAGAAATTATAATGAAGATAATTTATAAGAATTAGACTAGTCTAGCAGTGAAATTGTCCTCCTTATGAAACAAGTTCTTAATTCCTTGGAGACATCCATGACAAGGCTAAAGGGCTAGCCTGGCTCTTACTCATTAACTTCTCTTCAACTAGAGCTACTCCCTCCTGAAGCACAGGGAAGATATGATGAATGGTAACTGCTTTTCTATTTATCTTTATGCTCTCTACTTGCATGCAAAAAAAAAAAATCCTAAATATCTGAAATAAAAGCAAAAGTCAAGTGAAATGCAAAAATATTAATATTACATCTCTTCCATATTAAAGAATCATCCTGAGATACAATGAGTGAAAGTGAAATTTGCTCAGTCTTGTCCAACTCTTTGCGATCTCATGGATTATCCAATCCGTGAAGTTCTCCAGGCCAGATTACTGGAGTGCGGAGCCATTCCCTTCTCCAGGGAAAGGAATCTTCCCAGCCCAGTGATCGAACCCAGGTCTCCCAAATTGCAGGAGGATTCTTTACCAGCTGAGCCACAGGGAAGCCCACCTCAGAAAGGCATTCTAAATTGGATCAGAGTTTGAAGTAGATTTGTGTTCCTCAAACTTGTTCCAAGACAAACTACATGTGAAAGATGACCAGATATTGTAAAAAGCATCCAGTGGTCAATCCAGGTTTTGGGAAGAGGGTAAGTGAAGGTAAGCAGAATCTCTTGACTGCAGATATTATGGGAGCGTCCCTGGTGACTCAGTGGTAAAGAATTCTCTTGTAATACAAGAAATTGTCTGCAATGCAGGAGACGTGTGTTTGATCCCTGGCTCAGGAAGATGTCCTGGAGTAGGAAACAAACAACCCATTCCAATGTTCCCACCCCCAAAATTCCATGGACAGAGGAGCCTGGCAAGGTTGCACTCCTTGAGGTTGCAGAGAGTCACAGAGAGTTGTGTTGCAGAGAACACAACTGAGTGACTGAACACATTTACTATGTAAAGAAAAAGGTGAACATTAAAATGAAGCTTATAAAGACAATTTTACTAAATGATTTTTAAGCCTCCCCCCTGCTTTGAGGAACATCTTTAGAAAGTGATCAGATTCTAGTTCCATGCAATGAAATTTGGAGAGTAATGAATGAGTTCAAAGGGTAAAGTTCACCTGACATATGAGGATATATTCAAATAATGACTGAACTAATCTCTAACTGCACATAGGGATTGCACTTTTAATTTCAGGAGGAAACAAGAGTGAAGGGAACTCAACTGTAATGTCACAAGTCATTTGTCCCTGGAAATGTGTACACAGTCAGAAATAAAGTACAGAATGCAAGATTCAAGCCCCAAGGACACCGGAAATTGTGCCCTGTATGACAGCGGCCAAAGATGGAGATTCAGATTTTGGAATTAAGCCATGACACCAGATCCAAAGATAAGAAACAGAGACACATTGCCAGGAATAGTTAAAAGAACTGTGTTTTGTTGCCAGTGATGCTACCTTGCAAGGCTGAAGGTGTCGAAAGATTGTGGTGGAACTGGCAATGGTCAGAATCAGAGAGCCTTAATCATAGTCAGTTAGCCCCAACCAAGTCTAGTATCAGATCACTTTAATGTAAGAAGCAAAGCAGGTCTATTTTAGGTCGAGTTGTCTAGGAGACATACTCTGACATAGAGATCTGTGTGCAGAGAATTTACTGGGGAGTGTTCTCAGGAACCAGGTCTGTGGTGGGAAGAAGGGCATATCCACAGGGTCGCAAAGAGTCAGATATGACTGAGCAACTTCACCTTCACCTTCACCTTCACCTTCACTTTCACCTTAGGCTATAACTATGAAATTATGTTAAATATGTTCTTCCCTGGTGGTGCAGAGGTTAAAGTGTCTGCCTGCAATGTGGGAGACCTGGGTTCGATCCCTGGGTCGGGAAGATTCCCTGGAGAAGGAAATGGCAACCCACTCCAGTATTCTTGCCTGGAGAATCCCGTGGATAGAGGAGCTTGGTGGGCTACAGTCCATGGGTCGCAAAGAGTTGGACAAGACTGAGCGACTTCACTTTTTTTTTCTTTCATGAAATTATTACCTAAATATAGTAAGGAGATTTGATGTTCAAGAAATTAAAAATTAAATAGTCATAAAGTAAAACTGAATTGCTAATAATCAGATAAATTATTAATTAATTGTAAACACTTAGAGTGAAGTATGGGCTTCCCTGGTGGCTGAAACAGTAAAGAATCTGTCTGCAATGCAAGAGCCACAGGAGAGAGAAGTTTGATCTCTGGGTTGCGAAGATCCCCTGGAGGCGAAAACGGCAACCCACTTCAGTATTCTTGTCTGGAGAATCCCATGGACAGAGGAGCCTGGTGGGCTACGGAACACGGGGTCTCAAAGAGTCAGACCCAACTGAAGTGACTTAGCACACATGCGGGAACAGTGAAGTATAACGGAGGAGTGAACACTGAGAAAACCAGTGGGTTAAAATCCAAAGCTGTAGGTTCTAGGATCTTTTAATCTATCTTTTTGATGCAATAGCATCTTTTCATGCAATACCATTGACAAATCAATGTTATTTGGTAAGGTTCAGCTTTTCGTCTGAAATTAGCCCAAAAACACTTACACAAGGATCATTGTTGCAGGTTCTATTTCTACAAAGTGGTTAATAAAGAATAACAAATCTTAATATTAATAAAAATGTTATTGAAAATAATGTGTCTCATGTTTTTTTAGGTACGTTCTCATTAAATATCATTTTAACTCTGAGGAAAATAGAGACTAGGGGTTAAATCTAGAATAATAGTAAAGAGTGTGAGATTAAAGTCAGAGTGTCAGGTTCAAACTCTGGTTCTGCGCTCTTGTTTTGTGATCATGAGTAAGTGATGTAGATTTCCTGCATGCAAGTTGCCAGCTCCGCAGAATGGAAGTCATAATGTCGTCTACCAGGATTGCTGTGGGTATTAAAGGAGGTCATGTGAGCAAATGCCTTGAACAGTGGCTGTTAACTATGGATCAACAAATATTAGTAAATATAAGTTTGAAAAAAATGTTACTTGGGAATTCCTTGGCGATCTAGTGGTTAGGACTCTATGCTTTAACTGCTCGGGATGTTGGTTTAATATGTGGTAAAGAAACTAAGATCCTGTGAGTCACACAGCACAGCCAAAACAATAAATTTTAAAAATAATCAAATAAATAGAAAATGTGGCTTATTTAATGTTCAGTTCAGTTCAGTCGCTCAGTCATGTCCGACTCTCTGTGACCCCATGAATCGCAGCACGCCAGGCCTCCCTGTCCATCACCAACTCACGGAGTTCACTCAGACTCGGGTCCATAGAGTCAATGATGCCATCCAGCCATCTCATCCTCTGTCGTCCCCTTCTCCTCCTGCCCCCAATCCCTCCCAGCATCAAAGTCTTTTCCAATGAGTCAGCTCTTCGCATGAGGTGGCCAAAGGCCTGGAGTTTCAGCTTTAGTATCAGTCCTTCCACAGAAATCCCAGGGTTGACCTCCTTCAGAATGGACTGGTTGGATCTCCTTGCAGTCCAAGGGACTCTCAAGAGGCTTCTCCAATACCACAGTTCAAAAGCATCAATTCTTCAGTGCTCAGTCTTCTTCACAGTCCAACTCTCACATCCATACATGACTACTGGAAAAACCATAGCCTTGACTAGACGGACCTTAGTCAGCAAAGTAATGTCTCTGCTTTTGAATATGCTATCTAGGTTGGTCATAACTTTCTTCCAAGGAGTAAGCATCTTTTAATTTCATGGCTGCAGTCACCATCTGCAGTGATTTTGGAGCCCCCAAAAAGAAAGTCTGACACTGTTTCCACTGTTTCCCCATCTATTTCCCATGGAGTGATGGGACCAGATGCCATGATCTTTGTTTTCTGAATGCTGAGCTTTAAGCCAGCTTTTTCACTCTCCTCTTTTACTTTCATCAAGAGGCTTTTTAGTTTGTCTTCACTTTCTGCCATAAGTGTGGTGTCATCTGCATATCCGAGGTTATTGATATTTCTTCCAGCCATCTTGATTCCAGATTGTGTTTCTTCCAACCCAGCATTTCTCATGATGCACTCTGCATAGAAGTTAAATAAGCAAGGTGACAATATACAACAAGATCATAAAGCTAAAAGATTAAGAAAGTGGAAACTCAATTACAGAATCTGCATGCCTAAAACATTCTAAACATCATGCATTATTATTAAATACAAAGGGTTCATGAAGAAGACTAAAGCAAGAAAAATCTATAACACTTAAGGCAGATTCTTGACCTCTCAAAATACATTACACAGTGCTGGTGATTGTCATGGGGTCTCCATTTATCCATCCTGAGACTTTAATATGTGACCTCATATTTGTAAGGTTTGTGAATAATATAGTAATATAATAATAATAATAATATAGGTTTGTGCATTTATATTGTGGAGATATATTAAGACCTATCTCATATGTAAGAATTAGTTAAATGAGAAGCCACATGCAAAGTTCTATCCATAGTTAATAATAAAAGCAATCACTCATTATTATGAGCCAGTTTTTAAATTTTGGGCAAGGCATTGGTTCCAGGGCAATATCTGGAAGGCTCTGTGGCTTAGTTTCATGTGTGTATGCTAAGCTGCTTGTCACGTCCAACTCTTTGTCACCCCATGCACTGTAGCCCAACAAGCTCCTCTGTCCATGGGATTTTCCAGGCAAGAATAGTGAGGTGGGTGCCATGCTCTTTTCTAATGTTGATTATCTAAGAGGAGAGAGAATTGATCATTGTATCTCTTCATGAGTTTGTGGGAGGCTTTTTGTTTGCTTATTTTTTTCACTGATTCTCACAGCAACGCTGAAAACTAACTCTTTGCCATTTTGGTTGATCAAGGATGGTCAAATAGTCCCATATGGTCCAAATTAATCTAAAACTCCATTGCATTTAAGGAAATAGTCTGGACAGATTTAAATAGCCTGTGTACACTCACATTTGCAAAGAGTGGCAGAGGCATGAACTACTCAGTTTTGCCTGTTCCAAATGCATATTCTTTCCATTTCTTTCTCAAAAACACTCGTAACACCTTCATTTCAGGAAGCATAACTGTTGTGAGCTTTCTTTGTTCCAGATATATCTGAGAGAAACATACTAAACCTCAACAAAGAATAATTACTGAAAAATAGTCTTTCTTCTAGTTTAAATGTAAGAATCTACAATTATTCCATTCCTGTTTTTCTAGCCTCAATGCACTTGAGATTGACACTTTATGCTCTCATGTTAAACTATCATTTGACAGCTTATTGAACATTCAAAGAAAGGCTGAGGCAAAATCTGAACTTTGCCTTCTCACAACACCTCTTAGAGTACTAAGAAATTGAAGCTTTGTTGTTTGTTTCCCCTACATCACAAAACCACTATCCCTGAGATGAGCTGGAATTCCTCAGCCTAAATTGTGCAAGCTACTGTACTGAGCATCATATTGTTTGTGGGAAAATCTCTCACCTTTATGATCTTCATTTCTGCCTAATTGTCTAAGACAAGAATAGCATGCTGGGCCTAAGGGGGAAATTTTCCACTGCTACTGAAAAGATAAATGCTAGGAAGCAAAATGAACCAGGCTCATTACAACCTTAAAAAAAATTTAAAAATGGCAAATTGGTCTTCAGAAATGATATAAGAGCATTGACATTTTTAATACTTTTCCCTTTCAATTGTGGCATTTTACATCAAGGTTGTTATAACATGCAATACAAACACTTACAGATGTTTGAAATACTGTGTGCTGCTGAATATTTTTAACTATGTCTCCCCTGGAATCTGTACGCTTCAAGAAAGGCAGCTATTTTTTAAGCAATGCTGACTAAAAGTGAACAGAATGATTGCATTTAAAGAAGCATGGCAGTCATTCATTTACTTTATTTTCAATCTGTATAATAATGACTCTAATGTCACTTGATGAACTGTGAAAACGTCCCAATTTTTAAGAATCGGTAAAGGCAGGCAGCTTATATGATGCTTCAAACATCTGATGAGCTGCTAGATGACAGAGCTGAAGGGAAGATTGATCCTTTTTTTTTTCTTTTTTCAGAACCACATACAGTCTACAATAATAAGCCAATTGCTTGCTAGTGACTCATTTAGAGAAGCAATTTCTAAACATATTTTCATTAGCTGCAATGAGCATTCTCAAGGTTTCACATCTTAGGCATCAGCTTGATGGGCTGCTAATTCACTAATTGAGATGGGTGTTTTTATGAGTAGCAAAGCACTGTAGTTACAGATCATCAAGTGTGAATCTTACATAGATAAAATCTATTATTCACAGGAGGCCTATGAACTTGACTTATGCATTTGCAGGAGAGGCTGAACTTAAAACTGAGCAGAGAAAAAAAGAATCCACATTTAGACTTTAATTTCATAAAGAATAGATATAAGGCTGTTGGCTCAGAGCTTGGCCTAACTGTGATGCTTCTAGGCACCAAAATGAAAGAGAACATGAAGTCGCTCAGCCGTGTCCAACTCTTTGCCACCTCGTGGACTCTAGCCTACCATGCTCCTCCGTCCATGGGATTTTCCAGGCAAGAGTACTGCAGTGGATTGCCATTTCCTTACCGGCACCAAGCATGACACAAATGTTGAAGGACATCGGCCTTATCTTCTGGGAGTTGAATGATCATAGGTACTCAAGACACTAAGAGCTAATGGTGAATTTCATATCACTCAAAGATATCTTGAGAACCAGTTCATCAATATAAAAAAGATAAATATATGTATTAATAATATAATAATGTAGAAAGTCTCACCTTAAAATATTGGATAGAAGTTGAGAGTCTAAGTGATGCATAAAACTCAAAGTTAATCTTAACAGTTATGGTTAACACATCCAGAAAAATGAGTTCAAAACTGTCCACCTCCTACCATCATTTTTCTTTGTTTGCAATGATAACAGAATAGATGCACTAAGAAAATGCACTCTCAAGAGTAAAGTCTTTTGGCTCAAATTCCAGTCTGGGCCGTTATCCTGGTGATTAGGCCTGGATAAGAGTTGGCACCAAAGTTTCTGTAAAATTCCTGGTCCTTTATATTTTCTGTACTCAGGAGGAGCAAAAAGATCTCTCTAGCAAGTGGTAGCAGTCCTGTCGGATTCTTTTCACATCATGGTCTGTAGCCCCACCAGGGGCTTCTGTCCATGGAATTCTCCAGGCAAGAAAACTGGAGTGGGTAGCCATGTCCTTCTCCAGGGTATCTTCCTGACCTAGAGACTGAATCCAGGTCTCCTGCACTGCAGGCAGATTCTTTACCATCTGAGCCGCCATGGAAGCCCTTAGTACAGAAAGGAAGAGGAGATCAAAGGAAATATTAGAAATCCCTTAGTAAGTTGCTCTCATTCTGTCCTTGATCTCCATATTGATGATTCACTGCAGTCTAGTGGTAGAACGTTCATTACCTCACAAGAAAATCCATTCAAATTTTTGTGGTGGTGGTGGTGGTGGTTTGGTCTCTAAGTCATGTCCAACTCTTGCAATCCCAATTTTTGTGCTCTTGTTGTTTTTTTTTTTTGGCTGTGCCCAATAGCATATGGGATCTTAGTTCCCTGACCAGGGACTGAACCTCACCTTCTGCACTGGAAGCTCAGAATCTTAACCACTAGACTCTCAGTGAAGTCCCTTCCCAACTTCAAGTAGCACTTTAATTTCAAACTTTCTCTCTGTATCCGTCATCTATTGGTTATACATCTTCTCTGTAGACACTTTGTTTAAAAAAAGTTAAATATTTCTTTGTTAGATGGCTTTCTGAGTATGTACAGAGATCTTTAAGACAGCTTTCTTCTCAAGTTAAATATCTCCAGCTCTCTCAACTGTTCCTCACACAACTTTGGGATAATTTATGTCTCTTCTGTCTGCCTTTGTGCCATGTTCTGTTCTGATATTCAATTCTGAAGTTACAGAATGGTTGTTTGCCAAATATTCCACTGTTGTTCATAAAGTCTTGCCTTTAGGATGCAAAATTAATAGCTAAGATCTACTGACCCTATGGTGCAAAGTCACTGCAGAAATGCAAAGAAGATGTTTGTTATTGAAGGACTTTCTTCAACTCTGGTTTGTAGTTTGCAAAAGTAGTATATGGCAATAATAGTAATAATACCAACAATGATAATAGTATAAAAAATAATGTTTACCAACCACTTACTTTGAGTTTGCACTAGGCATATTGAGGTTAATTAATTTAACTTGTACTATAATTCTATATTTTCCCCATCTTATGAATGCAAAGTCTAGGGTTTAGAAATGTTGACTGTCTTGCCAAAGATCACTCTGTTTAATTGTCAGAACTGAGATCAGAAAGCAAGTCTATCTGAACCTCAACTATTATTCAGTGTTTCTTCCACTACTCACACACTCACTATTCACACATACACACTCTTACCCCCCCACACACACATATTTAACCCCAAATAAAATATATCCTTCTTGAACATTTAACTTTTGTGAAGCCAGCCTGGTTTCATGAGCACTGCCTCTTTCAAAGGAAAGCAAGTAATACCTCGGGTGAGCTATGCTACCAGCTCAGTTTCAGCTTGGTGCATGACGAAATGAAAAAAGGTGTTCAGCTCTTTGCAATTCTGTGATTTTAGATACAGGATGAACTGGATTTACTGAATTGGTGGTTTTAAATCCTAACTCTGCAGTCTATTAGCTGTGTTTTTAGGCAAGTTACTTAACATCCATTGAAACACAGTGACTTTGACTGTCAATTAGGTTATCACAGGTTCATTGACAGAGATTGTCATTAAATGAGAAAAAATAGGAGAGTATTTGATACAGGGTCAAAACCAGAGTTGATTGTTCAATAACTGTGAACTCTGATCTGTGTTACTGGTAGACTCTGTCACTTGGCATATTAAAAAAATATGCTTATTTTCTTATTTGTCTATATAACTTAGTATTGAGGAATCTGAGGCTTTCCTTTCTCCATCAATCTGTGTCTCCTGGCAGAGCCTGCCAAGGCTCTGAGAGTTGTGGATCCTGATCTCATCCTTCTCCCGGCCACACCCACCGTCCAGCTTCACTCAGTATGAGCTCAACTTCTCACCAGCAGGCCTTACAGTGTATGAGCCCCTATCAAGCAGGGATATATTGGGCTAGCCTCAGTTTCTATCACCTCAAAATAGTCAAAGTTCATCCTGAAGTAGAAGAAAGAGTGGGATCTAGACTGGCTGAAGGAAATAAATGAGGAAATTATGGAGACAAACATCATTGTGCTGGGAAAGTTGGAGGAGACATGAGACATTCTTGGAAAGTATAAGAAAAAAAATAGGCACCTACAGTATGGGTTTTATTAAAGCAATAGTAAGTGAAAGTGAAAGGATTAGTCGCTCAGTCGTATCTGACTCTTTGTGACCCCATCCACTGTAGCCTGACAGGCTCCTCTGTCCACGGAATTCTCCAGGCAAGAATACTGAAGTGGGTTGCCATTCCTTTCTCTAGGGGATCTTGATGGCCCAGGGATGGAACCTGGGTCTCCCACAGTATAAGTAGACCTTTTACTGTCTGAGTGACTAGGATAAGTTGGGAGGAATATGTTACACATTTTGGAAAGAAAGAGAAAAAAATAGAGACACCTGCTGTGGCTGCTGCTGCTAAGTTGCTTCAGCCATGTCCAACTCTGTGCTACCCCATAGATGGCAGCCTACCAGTCTCCCCAATCCCTGGGATTCTTCAGGCAAGAACACTGGAGTGGGTTGCCATTTCCTTCTCCAATGCATGAAAGTGAAAAGTGAAAGTGAAGTCGCTCAGTTGTGTCTGGCAGACCACCAGGCTCCTCCGTCCATGGGATTTTCCAGGCAAGAATACACTGTGGTTTTTATTAAAGCAATAGTAGGTGCTAGTCAAATAGACTAAAATGATAAAGTGCAATTTTGTCTGCTCAGAACCTCAAGGTCTCTAAATCTGAATAAGAGCAACTTTACAATGTGTCAGAAATCAAAGAGGAGACCAAATACACATTTATTTTTTTTTCCCCTCATTGTTTCACCATCCTTATCAAACACAATGCACACTGGTACCTGCTCAGCCTTTTATCCAGCTTCCAGCTGCTAGCTGACCTTTTCTTAAGTTATCAAGGACTGCTCAAACATTCTTGAAAAAAATCTAGGTCATTTAGATGTGTGGTCTGCTTTTTATGAGAAAAAAATAAAGTAAGAGATAAATTTTATAATTTTAAAGATTGCAAAATGTCTTTCCTTATACTCTCAACAAGCTCTATGAACATGTGTCTTTTGAAGTAAAACAGAAATGGAAAACTAAGGAAGACACTGCTTCATTTTATCTCAGTCATTTACCGTGTTTATTCAGTATTTATTATTTTTCAGGAATTGTGGTAAGCATCCTAGTAAGACCTAGACAGTTGCAAATATTTCAGAGAGAGGAAGAAAATTTGTTGTTTAGTTGCTAAATCGTGTTCAACTCTTTTGTGACCCCATGGACTCTAGCCCACCTGGCTCCTCTGTCCATGAGATTTCCCAGGCAAGAACACCGGAATGAGTAGCCATTTCCTTCTCCAAAGGATCTTCCCAATCCAGAGATCAAGCCCTCCTCTCCTGCATTATCAGGGTGTTATTTACTACTGAACCACTTCTGTTTTGATAAATTTTATGATTTTGGTTTTCTCAAGCTGGTTTAAAAAAAAAGAAGCTCACTGAAAATGTTAAAATGGGCAATGAGGGAAGATTCATAGACAACTGACTATGTGAGCTAGAATAAAAAATTAAAATGACTTTGGCTTACAGCATATGGACAATTTTGGAGCTAGTATTATTTCTTATAATAATTGCTAAAGCGTCTATTTTCATAGGAGTGTATTTAAGTTGCATACTTGGTTCTTTAAAGACCTTTAAGCTTAATGGGGAAGCCTGGTGGGCTGCCATCTTTGGGGTCGCACAGGGTCAGACACGACTCAAGCAACTTAGCAGCAGCAGCAAGCTTAACAAAAGTTTCCTTGATAGCTCAGTTGGCAAAGAATCTGCCTGCAACGCAAGAGACTCCAGTTCAATTCCTGGGTTGAGAAGATTTGCTGGAGAAGGGATAGGATATCCACTCCAGTATTCTTGGGCTTCCCTTGTGGCTCAGCTGGTAAAGAATCTGCCTGCTGTGTGGAAGACCTGGGTTGGATCCCTGGGTTGGGAAGATCCCCTGGAGAAGGGAAAGGCACTCCAGTATTCTGGTCTGGAGAATTCTATGAACTATCCATGGGGTTGCAAAGAGTTGGACACGACTGAGCAACTTTCACTGCACTTCACTTCACTTCAAGCTTAACAATTCCCTTCTTAGAAAATTTTCCTTCCAAAAGGCCACTGAAAATGTAAACAGCCTGCATTTACCATGTATGTGTGTGTGCTCAGTCCCTCAGTTGTGTCTGATTCTTAGCGGTGTCATGGACTCTAGCTCGCTAGATTCCTCTGACCATGGAATATTACGGGCAAGAATGCTGGTTTGGGTTGTCATTTCCTACTCCTGGAAGTTTTCCCAACACAGCGCTCAAATTGTGTCTCTTGTGTCTCCTGCGTTGGCAGGTAGATTCTTTACCATGGTGCTACCTGGGAAGCTCCTTGCATCTATCATAGTATTTCATTTTTTTAAGGCAAAAAACATCATAAGTTTGGGATGGTAACAATAGATAGGGTGTATAAGAAAACCCTATCTAATTTTTCTGGCTTCCCTGGTGGTGCAGAGGTTAAAGCGTCTGACTGCAACGTGGGAGACCTAGGTTCAATCCCTGGGTTGGGAAGATCCCCTGGAGAAGGAAATGGAGACCCACTCCAGTATTTTTGCCTGGAGAATCCCATGGAGGGAGGAGCTTGGTGGGCTACAGTCCATGGGTCGCAAAGAGTCAGACACAACTGCGCGACTTCACTTTCACTACTGCTTCTCAAGTATGAATAAACTCCATCTTCCTAGGAAATAATTTAAGAATTAAAGGATGATATTAAACTTTTCCAGTGGTGCAAAAATCACATCAACACAGTGTTATTTCTGATCCCACTAAAAAAAGAATAAGTTGTCATCTCACTCTACACATCACATCTATGTATGCATCCCTCATACAAATCCAAAAGCATATTCTGTCATCATGTTAAGTTCACTAAATAAGAATGTACCGAAGAGTAAAGGGGAAAGACAGCTGCTTTCGAAATGGACATTGCATGGTGCTCTGCTTTATGTTACAAGATGGATTTCAAAAGTGTAGACTTCAGTTGAAACTCCTTTTTCTTTCAGCTGAAGCCCCTGAGGGGCCATATCAGCATGCAGAAATGATGTTGATTTCTGCCGTTTACAGGTTTTCTCCCCACCATTTGGGATCTCTCACTCTACAGCTGCTAAATTATGAATTACTTAGCTTGCAAAATAAGATGTTTGTAGTCTTGACTCTGCCCATCACACTGACTGCATCTGATCTTACTCTCTCCATCACTTTCAAAGCTTGGGACACATGGGCAGAATCCTAGGATGAGTCAAGCCATCTTTCACCTGATGGTCCTTGTGTGTGTTGTTTTTTATGTTTGAAATACTCTTCCTCTGGGACCTCACATAGGGAACTTTCATTTTTATTTCTTCATGTTAATTTCAACTCTTCTGAAAAAACTTTGACCTTCTGAAGTAGGACCCAGCTCTTTCCTCTGTCATGTCTCACTGGTCCATCATAGCAGTAACATTTGTGATGATGATTCCACATGACTGCTGGGCAACACAAATACCTTGATAACAGTCCACTACACCCACTGTTCTCTTCTCCTCATTTTGAAGTTGTCATCTCTTTAAACATCCTTATTAAGAACAGAGCATACATTTTTGGTTCTAGAGTTGTAGAAGAACACATTCAAGTGCTAACTATTTTGTCCTGGATGATTTGGTTTTGATATCTCTGTCAATACGAAGACATACTGATTGGGCCACTACCCTTATCCTTTGCTTGAACTCACAAAAAAGAAAGAAAATCATGAAAAACTCACTATCATGATTCACTTTCCAAGCATTTCTTGTGTAGATATTTATGAAAATACAACAAATAAATAAATAAACATTCCTTCTTCTAATAATAAATTTAAAAATGTATCAGTAATATATTGATAACTTTATGGGAAAATACAATATATAATTTAATAAAGTAAAGGTTCTATGAAAGTCTTGAAAAGGACAAAGCTTTGGACAAAATAATCAGTTATCGTATTCAAATAGTTCTTTTCAAAAAAACATCTGAGTATAGGTAGTTAAATAGGTCAGCTGTGCCACTGTGCAGCATATGGGACCTTATTTCCCTGACCAGGGATTGAAGCCAAGTCCTTGGCAGTGAGAGTGCAGTATCAGAAGCACTGGACCTCCGGAATATTTTCTGTAAATTGTTGTAGAGCACAGAAAGTCATTTACCAACTCATTTTTCTAAATTAGGATAGCTCTAAACAGGTCACACATACATGACTGCAAAGTAAACAGTGAAAGTGTTGATCATTCAGTCATATCTGACTCTTTTGAGACCCCATGAACTATAGCCTACCAGACTCCTCTGTCCATGGGATTCTACAGGCAAGAATACTGGAGTGGGTTGCCATTCCCCTCTCCAGTAGATCTTCCTGACCCAGGGATCAAACCTGGGTCTCCTGCATGGCAGGCAGATTCTTTACCATCTGGACCACCAGGGAAGTTCCTCAAATATAAGCAGAAGTACACAACTACAAGGTGTACACAAATACAAGATGTTCACAACTGCAAGTCAGGCTCAAACCCAGTCATAGAAAGGCACGCAATAGCCAGCAGTAAATTAGATAATTATCTTCTATGGGTCTGCTTCTGCATCTGTAAATTCCAGATGGTAATATTTACCACTTAGAAGTAGCTATAAAAATACCTGAAATAAAATTGGCACTCTATAATTGAAAAAGAATTTGACCTGCATTAACTTGTGACCTGTGCTTAGTGCTGTGTGTGTATCGATATTCACTCCTAAGAGCAGGGTTGCCTTCAGACAAGGCAGCTGACCTTCTCCATTAAATCTCCCCGTGTCCAGATGGGCTGAGAGTGAGAGTTCCTTGACACAAATTTTCCTTCTGTTGTTTCCTTTGTTTAGAATAAAGGAAAGTGGATATCTTTGGTGTATAAAAATGCATCTCTCAAGGAGGGGAGGAAGTTAGGTTTCCACCAGGGCTTATCTTTTTCTAGTTATGCACCTAAAAGTTCTTTGCCCACAAAGGTCCTCTTGCTGGCAAAAGCAACCTACAGCATGGCATGAAAATTATGTTCTTCTTAACCTGACTTTGTAGTTCATTTCTAAATCAAGCCCAAGCTCATTGTGAAAGGAAAAACAGTCAAGGTGAGAGGTTCTGAAAACAAATGTGAATGGTGTCTTTCTTTATCCTCTGGCCTTTCCTGAAGTCAAGATGGTAGTTTTAGGGCTTTTATTACGCCACTCATCATCAGAAAGTTCTGGATGCTAAATTATTTTATGAAAGTCCCTGGGTTATACTCCTATGTAATATGTCACTTTAATAGCCTCTCCTAGCTTTTACAAAAGTAGTTTTTAGCATTTGCCTTTTCATTTATTTATTTTCGGGCGAGGGAAGGGAGTAGGTGTGGATTGCATAATAGATGATACATGAACATTATTAAGCACGAAAAAAAGGCAACAAAGGTATTGTTGACAAAGAAAATACATGCATACATTATGAAAAGCATTGCTGCAAGAGAAATGAATGTTAGGAGTTCCCCTCAACGTTCTCTATGGTCTTCTTTTGTTCACAGTGGGAGGACAGAGGGCAAAAAGCAAACTTATGGTGCATCAACAATGTTACATGCCAATCAACTCTTGCATTTAATATATATATATATATGTGCATATATATATTATTTATTTTTATTCATTCATTCATTAATTCATTCATTCATTTTGGCTGTACTGGGCATTCACTACTGAGTGAGCTTTTCTCTTTTTCAGTGAGCAGGATCACTCTCTAGTTGCAGTGCACGGGCTTCCCATTGCAGTGGCTTCTCTTGCTGTCAAACACTAGCTCTGGAGCCCAGGCTCCATAGTTGCTAGTTGCCCCAGGGGTGGGGAGTATTCCTGGACCAGGAATCAACCCCCTGTCCCCTGCATCAGCAAATGGACTCTTAACCATTGAGCCAACGTGGAAGCCATTGCATATATATATATATTTAATATGTATTTATTTATTCATTTTTGGTCGCACTGAGTCTTTGCTGCACACACGGGCTTTCTCTAGTTGCTGCTCCTCCCATGGTGCTGTTGCAGAGGAGAAGCCAATTGTAACTCCATGTTGGAACTTCTTTGACTTGCTTTTAATTGTTTTTGTTATTATAATCTTATAGAATGGTCTGCCTCAGAAAATCCTGCCCTTCTGTCTGACTGCTAAACTAAAGTGCCTTTGTTCAGGACCCTGTCCACCTAAAGATGGCAGGAAGGAAGAAATGAACACATCTCCTGCCTGAGGCTTGCCATTCTAAAATATGCTTTGCAAGATGTATGGCCTTTTTACTTTGTTTCCTCACATCCCCATCTCTGGTCTATACAAAAACCTGGCATCCAGACTCCAGTAAGAAAGATGGTTATTTTGAGGTGCTAGGCAGCCATCCTCTTGGTCAGCTGGCTCCCCAAATAAAGTCTCTTCCTTGCCTCAATCCGTAGTTTCTCAGATTCATTGGCGTGTCGTGGGGCAAGCAGTGCAAGCTTGGACTCGGTAACAGAGTGAGTGTTTCTCTTGTTGCAGAGCGTGGGCTCTAGACTTGCAGACATCAGTAGTTGCAGAGTGCAGGCGATGCACATTTAATCCCTGCTCTGGGAGGGTCCCACGTGCCACGGGACAACCAAGCACATGGGCCACAACTACTGAACCAGCATTCCAGAGTCCATGAGCTGCACTCTCTAGCATTTTAAAGATGTGATTTATATTAAGCTTTCCAAAAATGCTGTGAAGTTGTATTGTTATCCATAGTTACAGATGCTTGTATTGTGTCTATGAAAGAATAAACAATACACCTATTCATTGGAGGAGGTCATTGAGGGATGTGATAGCTAGTGACCCTTGAGCCAGATATGGGCAATCAGAGGCTTCCCACCCTCTCCTCAGCCTTGGAAAGTACATTTCATTCACCATTCCCTTTGCCAGAGCCTTTTCAGGAATGCGCACTTGGAAAAGTGAACAGTAAGGTATACGTGAGATGATCGGAACTGAATGTGTGACTGAAGTCAGTTAAGAAGAATTAGTCACTCAGATTTCTCTGATCCTTTGCAACCCTGTGGACTGTAGCTTGCAATCAGAGGCTTCCCACCCTCTCCTCAGCCTTGGAAAGTACATTTCATTCACCATTCCCTTTGCCAGAGCCTTTTCAGGAATGCGCACTTGGAAAAGTGAACAGTAAGGTATACGTGAGATGATCGGAACTGAATGTGTGACTGAAGTCAGTTAAGAAGAATTAGTCACTCAGATTTCTCTGATCCTTTGCAACCCCGTGGACTGTAGCTCATCAGTCTCCTCTATTTTCCAAGGGATTCTCCAGGCATGAACACTGGAGTGGGCTGCCATTTCCTTCTCCAAAAGTGAAGTGAAGTCGCTCAGTCATGCCCGACTCTTTGCGACCCGTGGACTGTGGCCCACCAAGCTCCTCAGTCCATGGGATTCTCCAGGCAAGAATACTGGAGTGGGTTGCCATTTCCTTCTCCAGGGGATCTTCCCAATGCAGGAATAAAACTCAGGTCCCCCACATTGCAGGTGGACACTTTATCCTCTGCACCACCAGGGAAAGCCTCCTTCTCCAAGGAATCTTCCAAACCCAGGGATTGAACTCAAGTCTCCCACATTGCCGGCAGAGTCTTTACTGCCTGAGCCCCTGGGGAAGCCCATAAGTCCTGTATATAAGTTTCCTTGCTTGTTAAAATTGCCACCTAACAGACTGGAGTGACCTGCCTCTTTCTTTGATCTCTTCTTGCCCTCTGTGTATGAGACCAGTCTCAAATTTCATCCAGGCAACTCTTGAGGTTGAAACCTAACACAACTTATATTCCCAAATCTGTGCAGTGCTATAATGTACTTTTAATCATTTTCTGCACCTGGGGACATGGTTCTATCCCACTCTGAATTCCTGAAGCAATCCTGGCAGTTTTTAAAAATCCATGTAGACTTTTCTTTCCAATTATCTTCCCCTATTGCTAACCAGGAAGCAAGCTTCATTACTGAAATTCCAGGTGGTCCACATACTTCTAGATGAAGACCATAGGAGAAACCAATACTAGTGTGATGAACATTGAAAAAGGTTTATGTGATTCAAAGTTAAAAAAAAAAGAATTCTTACAAAGGAATCAAAGTTTACCCTCAAACCAGAGTCACGAGAAGCAGATTTTAAATCTAAGATTTGAAGTTAAAAAAAAAAAAAAAAGTCAAAGAAAAGTGAGCAAAAGCAAGTAAGAGTGATTCCATAAACACCTTGGACTATTATTTAAATCTTACTTTTGCCCTTCATAAAGAAGATTTAGCTCTGCCAGTTTTTAAACTTAAAAAACGGAAAGGGTCATTTAGCCTTGACAAATATAATGAATATGGGGACATCAGCTTGCCCACAGGACATCAGGTTTTTCCTCACTCCTGCGGTGATACTGCAACCCTGAATATTAGATGACGCCTCAGTTTTCTGACCTGTCCATAGATTCATGAATGGCACAGATGCCCTTCTCTGTAGCTTTACACTCTACGTTAGGATTCTGACAAATACTATCTCAGAGCTGCACAGCAGATGCCTATAGGAAACACTTGATTTTCAGATTCATATTAATTTGCCCAGCCAGTTCTAAAAATGGATTTCGTTCCAACATCTACCTATCTGAGATTTATATAAATTTAAATCACTAGGCCACAGATATCTTGAAAAATGTCTGAGATATTGTAATACTTGCCCGCTTCCCACAAAACCAAACTGGCTGAGGCTGAGTTCTAGCTGCCCCTTCATAAAGGGTATGCCTGCAAACTCTGTGACATTGCTGTCCTTCTCATTCCCTTTGCAACAACTTGTCTGCATCGCTCATTTGCTCTAGCTGCCTGACCGCTATGAGAATTTGATTTATTGATTCCTCTTTCAGGAGCACACCTTGCCTCTGGCTTTCATGCACACAGACCACTTGGAATCATGCCGCCACCACTCCCTGACTTTGAGAACTCTTAAAGTCTGCACGTGTCTGCTGCTCCATCCCACCTAGTGGACTGGGAACCACTTTGATAAACCATGATCTGCAACATGCCCGCTTCACTGCACCAACTAAGCTTCCTGACACCCTTCAAAATGGTCATTGTATCTCATCCATTCCATCAACTCCTCTGAATGCTTTTCTTGTCCTTGATCACCTTGGTTTATTTTCACCCTGATTGGCTGGTGTAAAGTCTCACTATGAGGGCATACTCCAGTCTCTTCTCAACCACATAATCAGAAGATTAATTTGCTGTCTACTTTTAAGAACAAAAAAGTGCACTGATACTCAGACAAAATTATGCAGGTGAGCCAGAAATTGCAATTACTACATCATTGATCCCACATTTTATTAAATTTTTTGACTGGCAGACAGGAAACACCTTCTTTTGTTTGGTTTAGTTCAGTCGCTCAGTCATGTTCTACTGTCTGAAATGCTAGGCCTCCCTGTCCATCACCAATTCCCAGAGTTTACCCAAACTCATGTCCATTGAGTCGGTGATGCCATCCAATCATCTCATTCTCTGTCATCCCCTTCTCCTCCTGCCTTCAATCTTTTCCAGCATCAGAGTCTTTTCAAATGAGTCAGTTCTTTGCATCAGGTGGCCAAAGTATTGGAGTTTCAGCTTCAACATCAGTCTTTCCAATGAACAGCCAAGACTGATCTCCTTTAAGATGGACTGGTTGGATCTCCTTGCAGTCCAACGGATTCTCAAGAGTCCTCTCCAGCACCACAATTCAAAAGCATCAATTCTTCAGTGCTCAACTTTCTTTATAATCCAACTCTCACATCCATTCATGACTACTGGAAATACCATAGCTTTGACTACAAAGACCTTTGATGGCAAAGTTCTGTTCAAGTCCCCCAATTATATCCCTTTAAAATTTGTTCTTTTATTCAAATTCCCCAATTATTTCCCTTTGAAAATCTGGACAATTAAACAGAGAGACAAATATTCAAATGCAGAGAAATCATTCATTTGCCAAAGGTATTAGGATATCTGTTCTTCCCAGTTAAAATTAAACTGTAATGTTCAACAAATATTAACTATCTAATATAAACAAATATTTATTTAAGTCAAGTTAATGAGTGATAGCTTATCCAACCCTCAAAATCCCCACATTAATCCTTTCTCACGTCTTTCCTAACACTTATTTTAGTAAACAACATTTTCCTTAAGCTTCCCACTTAATGAAGGGAAACATATATCTCACATAGTATGTCCTCAGTAAATTCTTGTACAGAAAATTAATGACTATCAGCAGGATTACCATGTAATCATACTATATTCAGTATCAAGGAGACTGAATAAATAGCCACATAAGGATTCTGTGTCTTTTTTTTCAGATCTGACACATCCATTCTGCAGTTCTTGAAAATGCTCACCATAAATAACTCAGATGCATCTCTCATCCACCACTGCAAAGTTCCTGGGCAAATATAGTTGAAAATTGACCTAATGTGTGTGCGGTTGATGTATGGGCTTCCCAGGTGGTGCTGGTGATAAAAAACACACCTGCCAATGCAGGAGGCAGAAGAGATGCGGGTTCAGTCTCTGGGTTGGGAAAATCCCCTAGAGTAGGCAATAGAAACCTACTCCAGTATTCTTGCCTGGAAAATTCCATGGACAGAGGAGCCTGGCAGGCTACAGTCCATGGGGCCACAAAAAGGTGGAAATGGCTGAGCACTAACTTTCCTTATGTGTAGCTGAGGTGCTAGGTTGGAGATGGGTTATCATTCCTGAAGATCGAACATATACTCTAAATCAATAATTATTACATACTTCTTTTATAGGATGAATATATATTCTGGTCAGTAACTAAAATTTTGCCATACATCAACATGAATCTGCCACGGGTGTACATGAGTTTCCAATCCTGAACCCCCATCCCACCTCCCTCCCCATAATATATATGAAATTTAGAAAGATGATAACGATAACCCTGTATGTGAGACTGCAAAAGAGATACAAATGTATGCAGCAGACTTTTAGACTTAGACTCTGTGGGAGAGGGAGAGGGTGGGATGATTTGGGAGAATGGCACTGAAACATGTATA
>SJYC01018663.1:0-23956 GCA_006408675.1 Madoqua kirkii
TGATATTGAAGCTGAAACTCCAATACTTTGGTCACCTGATGCAAAGAGCTGACTCATTTGAAAAGACCCTGGTGCTGGGAAAAATTGAAGGCTGGAGGAGAGGGGGACAGCAGAAGATGAGATGGTTGGATGGCATCACCGACTCAATGGACATGGGTTTGGGAGGTGGTGATGGACAGAGAGGCCTTGCATGCTGCAGTTCATGGGGTTACAAAGAGTCGGACACAGCTGAGTGACTGAATTGACTGACTGAATAACTAATTACAAAAGTATATAGTGCCCTTGTTATAGACTAGCATGGAGAGGCACTCTCCATCCCCCTTCTGTTGTCTATGTCAGAAGCTTTTCCTGTCCTTTTTCATAATTTAACAAAAAACTCTGCTATGAAAAAGCTCTTGAGTGATCAAGACTGGTCCCTTGTCCTGAGACTAAATCATTCAGAGATCATGAGTCTGACATCCTTCACCATAAGCTCTGAGTTGCATCACGCTACTCAGAAGAGGCTGCTATATAAAACACGAATTGTTTATTTCAGAATTTTCCAATTAATATTTTCTGACAAGAGCTGAATGTGAGTCAGTAAAACCACAGAAACTGAACCATGGTTAAGGGAAACTGCTGTATAGACCAGTAACTCCTCAATGCTTTTCTCCACCTCAGTTCCATCACATCAATATACATATATACCACATAGCAAGTTGATGTTCTTGGTGTTGTTCAGTCACTCTGTTGTGTCCAACTCTTTGTGACCTCATGGACTGCAGAATACCAGGCTTCCCTGACCTTCACCATCAGCCAGAGCTTGCTAAAAGTCATGGCCATTGAGCTGGTGATGCCATCCAACCATCGCCATCTCCTCCTGCCTTCAATCTTCCCCAGCATCTGGGTCTTTTCCAAGACTTAGTGAATTAAGAATCATAAGTACTGGTAACCTGCAATTGATTCTAGGCCCCCACAGGCAAAATAATGTTTTATGCGTTTTGCTGTTTCCTGTGTACTGTTTAATTTGTACTGCTGTCCTTGCTTTTAGTTTGTTTTGTATTTTTGTAAATTAAATTTAAATGCCTTTAGGGAAGGTTTGCCCTCTGAGATCACCTCTGGTTTATGCCATCCCTACAATCATTAAGTGTAATTTTTTAAAATATTTGTTTGTTAGTGTAGACTAGAAAAAAAAATGTGCAACTAAGTTTTATTTGGGGCAAAATGAGGACTGCAGCCCAGGAGGCAGCATCTCAGATAGCTCTGAGAGACTGCTCGAAAGTGGCAGTGGGGGAAGGTCAATATATAAGGTTTTGGTGAAGGGGGAGTTCAGTGCCATGAAACACTCATTTTACTAAAGGTGTTTGTTAGTCACAAGGATCTGATGTCACGGTGAAGGGATTTAGTGTTTCTCTAGATATAAGGAGGTGTAAGGATTGAGATCATGAAATCTGTTCCTAAAAGTGTTGGACTGTGAAGAAGGCTGAGCGCCGAAGAATTGATGCTTTTGAACTGTAGTGTTGGAGAAGACTCTTGAGAGTCCCTTGGACTGCAAGGAGATCCAACCAGTCCATTCTGAAGGAGATCAACCCTGGGATTTCTTTGGAAGGAATGATGCTGAAGCTGAAACTCCAATACTTTGGCCACCTCATGCGAAGAGTTGACTCATTGCAAAAGACTCTGATGCTGGGAGGGATTGGAGGCAGGAGGAAAAGGGACGACCGAGGATGAGATGGCTGGATGGCATCACGGACTCAATGGACGTAAGTCTGAGTGAACTCCGAGAGATGGTGATGAACAGGGAGGCCTGGTGTGCTGCGACTCATGGGGTCGCAAAGAGTCGGACACGACTAAACAACTGAACTGAACTGAACTGAACTGAAAAACAACAAGTTATCTAAAGACCTGTTCCGTTTCCCTGTAGCACAGAGTGCCTCACTCTACCCTGAACTCCCTCAGGGATTATTGAAGGGCAGCAGCAATAGCAGCATGGGGTTCAGTCTCCGTCTTGGCAGATGGAAAATGCCTTTGTTATTCAGTTGGTGGTAATGCTCTTGGTAAGTGCCAATTTGTAGTTGACATTAGCTACTTGACTTCTGAAGACATTTGAGTAAGTTCATTGTGGACAATGATTAACCAAAACTAATAAAGACAAACACAAAAATATGACTACAGCCCTAAATTATACATTAGCATTGGTGGAAAATACTCATCACTATTTGTATCCTAAATCCATGAATATAAAGCAAATTATGCACTAGTCAGAGGAGATTTATCCCAGAAATGTAAGGTTGCATTAACACTCTGAGATTAGTTAATGTAATACATCATTTTAGTAAAGGACACAATCATCTCAGTGGTACTGAAAAAAATATCTGATAATACAGCAAAGTGATTCACAATAAGAGATGAAGATTCGATCCCTAGGTCAGGAAGATCCCCTAGAGGAGGGCATGACAACCCAATCCAGTATTCTTGCCTGGAGAATCCCATAGACAGAGGAACTTGTGGGTTCCAATCCATATGGTTGCAGAGTCAGAAATGACTAAAGCAACTTAGCATATGTGCTTAAAAAAAAAAAAAACTCAAAATACTAGAAATAGGAAAAAAAAAAAAACTTTCTGAAACTGATAAAGGGTATCTATGAAGAATCTACAGTTGACATAATTAATGGTGAAAGATTAAATGCTTTCCTCCTAGGGTCAAGAATAAAACAAAGATTTCTCTCTTTGTAAAAAAGTCTTATTGAAGTATAGTTGATTTACAACGTTGTGCTAGTTTCAGGTGTCCAATAAAGTAAATCAGTTATGCACACATGACTGATACACACAGATACATATATCCATTTTATTTTAAACTCTTTCCTCCATGTAGGTCATAACAGAGCACCGAGTAGAGGTCCCTGTGGTGGACTGTAGGCTCTTATCAGTTATTTCTTTTTATACAGTAGTGTACATGTGTAACTCTGAATCTCCCATTTTATCCCTTCTCCTCCTCTATCCCCCCAGTACCCAGAAATTAAATTCAGTTTAGTCGCTCAGTCGTGTCCGACTCTTTGCGACCCAATGAGTCCCAGCACACCAGGCTTCCCTGTTTATCACCAACTTCCAGAGTTCGCACAGACTCACGTCCATCGAGTTAGTGATGCCATCCAGCCATCTCATTCTCTGTTGTCCCCTTCTCATCCTGCCCCCAGTCCCTCCCAGCATCAGAGTTATTTCCAATGAGTCAACTATTCACATGAGGTGGCCCAAGTACTGGAGTTTCAACTTTAGCATCATTCCTTCCAAAGAAATCCCAGGGCTGACCTCCTTCAGAATGGACTAGTTGGATCTCTTTGCAGTCCAAGGGACTCTCAAGAGTCTCTTCCAAAAGCAAAGTTCAAAAGCATCAATTTTTCAGCTCTCAGCTTTCTTCACAGTCCAACTCTCACATCCATACACGACCACTGGAAAAATCATAGCCTTGACTAGATGGGCATGTGTTGGAAAACTGATGTGTCTGCTTTTCAATATGCTATCTAGGTTGGTCATAACTTTCCTTCCAAAGAGTAAGTGTCTTTTAATTTCATGGCTGCAGTCATCATCTGCAATGATTTTGGAGCCCCCCAAAATAAAGTCTGACATTCTTTCCACTGTTTCCCCATCTATTTCCCATGAAGTGATGGCACCAGGTGTCATGATCTTCGTTTTCTGAATGCTGAGCTTTAAGCCAACTTTTTCACTCTCCTCTTGCACTTTCATCAAGAGGCTTTTTAGTTCTTCTTCACATTCTTCCATAATGGTGCTGTCATCTGCATATCTGAGTTATTGATATTTCTCCCGGCAATGTTGATTCCAGCTCGTGCTTCTTCCAGCCCAGTGTTTCTCATGATGTACTCTGCATATAAGTTATATAAGCAAGGTGACAGTATACAGCCTTGACATATTCCTTTTCCTATTTGGAACCAGTCTGTTGTTTCATGTCCAGTTCTTACTGTTACTTTCTGACATGCGTATAGGTTTCTCAAGAGGCAGGTCAGGTGATCTAGTGTTCCCATCTCTTTCATAATTTTCCACAGTTTATTGTGATCCACACAGTCAAAGGCTTTGGCATAGTCAAGAAAGCAGAAATAGATTTTTTTCTGAACTCTCTTACTTTTTCCATGATCCAGTGGATATTGGCAATTTGATCTCTGGTTCCTCTGCCTTTTCTAAAACCAGCTTGAACATCAGGGAGTTCACGGTTCACATACTGCTGAAGCCTGGCTTGGAGAATTTTGAGCATTACTTTACTAGTGTGTGAGATGAGTGCAATTGTGTGGTACTTTGAGCATTCTTTGGCATTGCCTTTCTTTGGAATTGGAATGAAAACTGGCCTTCTCTAGTCTTGTGGCCACTGCTGAGTTTTCCAAATTTGCTGGCATATTGAATGCAGCACTTTCACAGCATCATCTTTCAGGATTTGAAATAGCTCAACTATAAATTTGTTTAATAGCTATGATTCTATTTCTGTTTTGTAAATAAGTTTATTTGTACCACTTTTTAGATACTACATATAAGTGATATAACATATTTGCCTTTCTGTGTCTGGTTTACTTCAGTAAGTGTGACAATCTCTACATCCATCCACTTTGCTGCAAGTGACATTATTTCGTTTTTTTTTTTTTATTATGATGATGAAGTAATACTCTGCTATATATATATGCACCACACTGCATTTACCTAAATGTCCATAGGCAGAAGTGTAGATAAAAGATATTCTCTTTCTGATATTTGGTTATCTGAATGAGTACACACTCTTCAACTTTAAGACATGGGACAAGCTTAATGTAAAACATGTTCTTTAGATATTGGTGAATGTAGGAGCAGAGCTGATAGGGTCTGGCATTGCTTGTGGTTGGATGTGGAGGTCTTTTAAAATGTGGAGCTTCCTGTTTCACGGACTGATTGACATAGCTAAGCCTTCTTTACCACCATCATCTGTCTCAGCCACAGTCTTGCCATTTTGATCCCCATTTGCCTGACTCTAACTTTGGTGGCTCAGTGGGTAAAAAATTCGCCTACAGTGCAGGAGACCTGGGTTCAATCCCTGGGTTGGGATGATTCCCCGGAGGAAGGCATGACAATCTGCTCCAGTATTCTTTCCTGGAGAATCCCATGGACAGAGGAGTCTGGCAAGCTACAGTCCATGTGATCACAAAGAGTTGAACATGACTGAGCAGGTAACACTTTCACTTTTCCAACTTTCTGAATAATGATTGTTAACTCATGACCAACCTAGATAGCATATTAAAAAGCAGAGACATTACTTTGTCAACAGAGGTCCATCTAGTCAAGGCTATGGTTTTTCCAGTGGTCATGTGTGGATGTGAGAATTGGATTGTGAAGAAAGCTGAACGCAGATGAATTGATGCTTTTGAACTATGGTGCTGGAGAAGACTCTTAAGAGTCCCTTGGACTGCAAGGAGATCCAACCAGTCCATTCTGAAGGAGATCAGTCCTGGGATTTCTTTGGGAGGAATGATGCTAAAGCTGAAACTCCAGTACTTGGGCCACCTCATGTGAATGGTTTCATTGGAAAAGACTCTGATGCTGGGGAGGATTGGGAGCAGGAGGAGAAGGGGATGACCGAGGATGAGATGGCTGGATGGCATCACAGACTCAATAGACATGGGTCTGAGTGAACTCCAGGAATTGGTGATGGACAAGGAGTCCTGGCATGCTGCGATTCATGAGGTCACAAAGAGTCAGACACGACTGAGCGGCTGAACTGAACTGTACTAAACTCAGGCAAAGTAGGAGGTCTGTTCTTTATTTCTGAATAGGATCTAAAGGAAAAGGAAGCACAGGGAAGACTTCTCTGTAGTTTCTAGATTAGGTTTTAAACTAAAGAAGCTAGAGATGCTCAAGGATAACATATGACCCAGCCCTTCTCACCAGAGGATTTATGGCTAACATCTCAAGTAAAATATGCAGTCAGTACAATTCAGTCACTGTCCATCTAGGTTGGCCATAAATTCTCCCAAGAAGCATGTGTCTAGGTTGGTCGTAACTTCTTCCAAGGAGCTTTTTAATATGCTGTCTAGATTGGCCATAACTTCTTCCAAGGAGCAAGTGTCTTTTAATTTCAGGGCTGCAGTCACCATCTACAGTGGTTTTGGAGCCTCAAAACATAAACTGTGTCACTATTTCCACTCTTTCCCCATCTATTTGCCATGAAGTGATGGTACTAGATGCCATGACCTTAGTTTTCTGAATGTTGAGTTTTAAGCCAACCTTTTCACTCTTCTCTTTCACTTTCATCAAGAGGCTCTTTAGCTCTTCTTCCCTTTCTGCCATAAGGATGTTGTCATCTGCATCTCTGAGGTTGTTGATATTTCTCTCAGAAGTCTTGATTCTAGCTTGTGCTTCATACCACTATATAATTCGTATGATCCTTGGGACTGTGTATTTATAGTAGATGATGCACAAATAGAGAACTTTATCATCTGATGATTTTTGGTTCTGCTCGTGTATTTTTTATCACATTCCAATGAAATGTGCATGCGTGTATGTCTCTGTGTGTTGCCTCATCTCGTTATTTTATTACACAAATGAGGTTTGTAAAATGGTCCTAGTTTTGTTGTATTTGAAGCTATATTTTAGTGGTTTTAATTTTTAAGGAGTACCCCCAATTCCCCTGAGGGCCCCTCAGGGAAGAGGACTATTAAGAAGATTAATGGTCAGAACTAAAATTATAAAATAAAAAGCTATTTGATTTTTATAATGGCTATGAAGTGGAAAGGTGGAGATTCTTGAAATCTGAAGCGTTAACATAGCCCAGAAGTCAACTGAGACAATCATTTTTTTTATCATTAGAAGTTACATGACAATTTATTCTGCAATTTGGAATGGAAAAGTTATATATTTCTGAAGTTAATTCGAGTAGTAGAGGTGAAATAGTACAAGTTTCCCTTTTGCTCACAGATCTAAAGTCTAATACCATATGTTCCCTTATGCTAATTTTTGAGGCCAATGCATTTATTTTAATTCACTTCACTAGTCATCAGTCCAGCATAATTCAAATGGCACTGTATTCATAGAATATTATTGAATATACTTAGAGATAGTTTGCCTACACTGAAGTGATTCTATCTCTAATGTGTGAAAATGAAACTGGTCTCACTCATTTCCAGGCTATTCTCTGCATGGTCAAAGCAAGTGAACACTCTAAAATCTAAATCTGACCATATCATTTCCCAGCCTAAAATCTATCAGAGACCTCCTGTGGCCCATGAAATGAACCTAAACTTGGGAATATGGCAGATAAAAATATCCACTTTTTTTTTTTCCCCATGGTTCCTGAAACCTTATCCATGTTTTTCATCCATCTCAAACTTTCTATGCTTCATGAGCTTGTGTCTCGGTGTCTTGGGAAAGGCTCTTTTCTAATCCAGGAATGTGTTTCTCCTTTTCCCTTATATACCTGCTCACACCTGGCACTCTTCTATACTTTCTTAAAGACACAGAACCAGGATCTTTCTTGTAAAGTTTCTCTGATCACTAAAAAATTGTTAATCGTTTCTACTTATCTGCCAGTACCAAAGCTCAAACTCAAGCTATAACAAAGCTTCTCTCCTCATCAGTTTTGTGATTTTAGGTAAATGACATGATCTCATAAGGTACATTTTCATTACCTACAAACTAATAAAAATGATAATACTTAGTGTGTTATGATGGTTTGCTGATATGGTGCAGTCAAATTTCTTAGCACTCACATTGCCTGGAACATAAAGAACTAAACAGATGTGGATGTTGTTATAATTATTATTCTTATCACAGTTGATCTACTCTCATATCCTTCCCCACTGTGTCAGAGGAACGATCTAAATAAGTAGCTACTAGTTTCTTCTTTGCATCTCTTGAACAGATAACTGAGAGAGTATGCTTTTGCAATGATTTAGTCCCAGGCTATTTCCAGGTCACTTTGTCATCAAATGGCACAGGCAACACTGTGTGCTTTGCAGTTGTGTTACTTAATACTGACAAGGAATTTAATCAACATCAGTAGGAGGTAAAACCAATCATGCCACACCCAGAAGTTCTGGTATATTTAGATTTACTTTTAACATTTTGTTTAAGCTCCATGTTTTTTCCATAAGGCTTCATTATTTTTGTGACAAACATTTTCTGAGGCCTTCCTTCAATGTGGAGTCCTTAAGATCACTTGATGTTCTTCCTTTAGTCAGCATTTATTTTGTTTCTCTGTTTGTTTGTTTGTTTTTTTCCCTTAATAAAGTCTTTGCTGAAATTGATGTTCTCATCTAAGCTAACTGGGAGGTAAGTATGCAACTTAGCCCTTACCCAAGACCTCACTTGATGTAATGAAAATCTCATTATATTATTGCTTCATCTCTCTTTTCTGGCCACAAGAAAGGAAAGCTTTACAACCATGGGACATTTTTCTTTCTAGTTCCATTTTGTTTTTCATTGCATTAACTTCTGAAACAATAATATTGCATAAGAAGAAGTCACAATGCATCAGTAACCAAAAATGAGTGCCTGTTAGCTCAAGGATCTGAATGGTCAGACAGGTAATGCATCTGATCTTAGCTCAACTGTTCATATGTCAGAGAGTTGGCTGTCTGTTGGTAAAGCATATAGCAAAGAGTATGATTATAGTTAAAAGTGAAGAAATTGAGCTACTAATAAGAGTAATCTATCTTGGGGTCCATTTACATGTAAAATGTTCTTTTAGTTTAACTCTTTAACTCATTTAATTATTAATGAGTCATGTTAATATTTTGTATGTGTGCCATAGATTCCCTTTGTGAATACACAAACACTATAATTAATATTTACATACTCATATCATACCTATTCTGCCTGTCCAGTATCTCTATTTGTTTCTGAAGCTCCAATACTTTGGCCCCCTAATGTGAAAAGCCAACTCATTGGAAAAGACCCTGATGCTGGGAAAGATTTAAGGCAGGAAGGAAGAGAATGACAGAGGATGAGATGGTTGAATGGCACCACTGACTCAATGGATATGAGTTTGAGCAAGCTCCAGGAGATGGTGAAGGACCAGGAGGCCTGGCATGCTACAATACATGGGGTTGCAAAGAGTTGGACACAACTTAGAGGTTGAACAGCAACAACAATCTCTTTTCGAAAGGAAGTCCAAGAAATTAGAAACCTGGTATAAGAAATTGTAAATATTATCTCTCCTCATTCTCATGTAATGGCTCATGCCATTGAATAAGATATGGTAAAGTGTGGCCCATGGACCAAATTATTACCATTGCCTGTAATTATATGACTTATGAGCTATTTTTTTTTCTTAATTTTAAATGTCTAGAAAGGATCAAAACAAAAAATAACATTTAGAAACGTGAAAATATTCACATTATTATATTCATGAAAACATGCTAGATATTATGTAATCTCTTAGATATTCAGAAGAGGACTATGACTTGACCTTGTTTTCAATTTGGCTACTATCAAGGGACAAAGGCATAAAATTAAAATATGTAGTAACAAATAAAAATATGCAAAGGCTGCAATTGTAATATCAAGAAGAATAAACCTCATATGTCCTTTAAGAAAGAGTACGTTTGTTATACAGGAGGTAACATTTACCTGTCTTAAATGCCTAGAGGATTTTTTTATTCAGACCCCTTTAGGCATGAAAGGAATTGATATGTTTGGAAAATTGTTTTACTCTGCTGTTCAGTGTGACTTCAGTTTAGTGAGTGTGCAAGGAATATTTGAAGATTGAGATTAGGAAGTAGAGTGGCAAGTGATGAGACGATAAAATGAGTCAGAACCTATAGCATCTTTAATGTCAGACTAATAAATCTGCATTTTATTTTGTGTGTCAGAGAACCTATAAAGATTTAAGAAAGTAAATAATTAATTTCAACGGACATTCTGGAAAAACACAACTTTAAACATTAAATTTAGTTTAAAGAAAGCTGAGCACAGAAGAATTGATGCTTTTGAACTGTGGTGTTGGAGAAGACTCTTGAGAGTCCCTTGGACTGCAAGGAGATCCAACTAGTCCATTCTAAAGGAGATCAGTCTTAGGCGTTCATCGGAAGGACTGATGTTGAAGATGAAACTCCAATACTTTGGCCACTTGATGTGGAGAGCTGACTCATTTGAAAAGACCCTGATGCTGGGAAAGACTGAGAGCAAGAGAAGGGGACGACAGGATAAGATTGTTGATTGGCATTCACCAACACAATGGACATGGTTTTGGATGGATTCCAGGAGTTAGCGATGGACAGGAAAGCCTGGCATACTGCGGTTCAAAGGGTTGCAAAGAGTCAGACACAATTGAGTGACTGAACTGAACTGAATCCATTATAGGTAAGATATTGTCCAAGAACAATTATAAGAATTTCTTCATAAGTCATTTTTATGACTACTAATATTCAACAGGATCTTTCAAGTATTAAGTAAAGCAATGTGTCTATAGCAAAAGTATAGTTCTATTATGCTCTCATTTATATAAAATATAAACATAGAAAAACCCAGGACTGATAAAGCAGAGAACACTAAGATTGCTTGTCTACAGAGATAAATGAAACAGTGAGATGGATGGGAGGATGAAACTGGGGTAGAAGGGTTGGTGTGGAAGGTGGCACTTCTCTGAATATAGTGTTTTGTATCATTCTACTGTTTAATATTTTTATAATTCAAAATGCCTAAAGTTAGCAACAATGAAGTGGAAGCCCAAAACGAAATGTCATAGGAAGCAAATGGACACAAATTGTATTACAAATAAGCAGCAAATAAATTAAAAAAGAGAGATAAGATAACTCTGGATCTTTTTTTATTGTATACTCAATGACTAGAGATCAAGAAATCTGTGCATGAACATCTTATGTTAATTAGTAGACAATGTTCATATTGATATGGGTTAGAATTCCTAAAACTATGTATTTGTATTTGATAATGGAGCTAACAAGCAAATGTATTACAAATAATAAAACCCACTTTTCTCACTTTCTGGAAGTCATAAACAAAGAGAGGGGAAATGGTAAAATCTTTTGGTGTTGTATTAAAATCGAGGTATGTATATTAAATATTCTTTTCAAAATAGATAATCTAAGAGATAGTAGATTTAGAAATATATATGCATGAATGTTTACCTGTATTTCTTAACTCTTTGTACTGAGAGAAGCTAGAAGCAATGATACTCCAAAACCATTGAGTGTATTTGCTTCTAAAGTTGATTCCTAAATAGCATTCTCAAATAATAACTAAAACTCTTTGGAGAGGTGGCTGATTCCAGGGTCAGGGCAGAGAAAGTACAAGCTGTGTCTAGAATGTCTTGTAGTAGCAGAAAGAGAAGGAGGTGCTCAAAGTTTGGTTCACGCACTTTAAAATGCATAAAAGGCGACTTGGAAGGGGTTCTCAGTGGCCACATATGGTACACATTGAGCAAAATTGATGATGATGATGATAAAGATGAAGAAGAAGGAGCAGTGGGAAGGGAACAAGAGGAAAAAGAAGGAGAAAGGAAAGAAGAAGAAGGAAGAAGAGGAGGAGGAGGAAGGGAGAAGATAGAAAGCTAGAAAAAAAATTGTTTTCAGTCTGCCTGGAAATCAATGAATAATTGAATACAAAAATGCATAGAAGATGAGAGAAAGCTCTTCTTTATAAAAGAATTCTAACTGACAAATGTGTTTTTTACTTGATGGAAATAGGAAAACAACATTGGCCAAACTCTAAAGTAACAGCTTTTTGTTTTCCAGGTAAGAATCATTAGTGAGTACTATAATGAACTGATAAACATATGATGAAATATGGGATACTTACATAATCTGAAAGTAACTATCATAGAATGCTTAATTACAGAGAGGAAGATAGTTGCATTGCAGTGAAGAATCCTAGAAGACATCATCTTAATCAAGTGATCAAAATTAACATCCTCACTAATGAAAAAAATAAAAGCAATTATCTGCCTCTTGCTATGATTCACTAGATGGCCTATCCTTTCTGTGGTATTTCTATCAAAAAATGAATAACATGAATTTTAAAAATACATTCTACAAAAGCAAGAAAAATTTTTGTCAAATATCTGGTCATTGTCTTCAAAAGTGTCAGGTCATGAAAATTAACGTATTATGTTGTTGTTCAGTTGCTAAGTCAAGTCCAGCTCTTTGCAACCCCATGGACTGCAGCATACCAGCCTCCTTTGTCCTCAGTTATGCCTGAGAATTTACCCAAATTCATGCCCAAGTCAGTGATGCTATCTAAGCATCCCATCCACTAGCGTCCCCTTCCCCTTTTACCTTCAGTCTTTCCCAGCATCCTAGTCTTTTCCAATGAATTGGTTCTTCTCGTCTTTGTGCTATGACTGTATAAGACGTTAACATTTGAGGAATGTGGGTGAATGGCAAAAGGTAGGGTTTCCCAACTCAGAGCTATCGATATTTGGGACTGGAGTTATCTTTGTTACAAGGTGCTACCCTGTGCATTACAGGATGTTTAGCAGCATCCTGGGCCTCTACCCACTAGATGTCAGTAGCAACACCCTCTTAACTGATAATCAAAATTTTATCCAGACATTGCCAAACATACTAAGGGAAGGAGACATAAAATCTCTGCCAATTTAGAACCTCTGGTATATGGGAATTTTTTTGTACTGTTTCCACAACTCTTTCATATGACTGAAATTATTTTAAAGTAGAAAGTTTTTTAAGATGTGTGAAAATGTCTAACACAGTGCCAATGACATATTGAACACTAAATATGCAACAGTTCTTTATAAAATCTAGTAAATAGACCTCCATGGAGATTCATACATAGTTTTAAATTCTACATCTCAATGAGGAATTCAGAAAGTCTATTTAATTGATCACAGATTTAATGAGGGACTCTTTAAGTACAAAATATACTGCATTTCAACGCCTCCATCTCTATATTTACTCACTCTGCATCCAAGCAAAATCTATCTTTGTGGCAGGTCAATCCTGTCTTTGCAATTTAATGCTCCTTATGCTTGCAGGCTTTTTCAGAATATAAACCTTTTCTATTTGGGTTAATTTCACACTTAGATTATTACCAAAACCTCATTATTCTTTTTTTTTTTTTTTTTTGCTTTTTCTAGAATCAGCTCTACTGAATGCTAGGTGTGATGATAGCAAGAAAATCTGTAATATTATTTCATAGAACTTTAAAATACAGTATAATCTGCATGAAAATGAAAGCAGAATGTGGATAAGAGCAGGTTTTGTTATCCTTAGATTTGGCATTTTTGACTCTAGTTTTTGACTGTCTGACCTTGCTACTCATTTTGCTCACAGCTGGCAGTAATTCAATGACAAAGGGGAAGAGTGGCAGTACATGAATAACAGGCCCATGCTTAGTGAGACACAGTTGGTGATACAGGAAAAAGACAAAGGGAAGAGAGTAATCAGAAGATAGCAACAGTGATTCAAAGTGTAAGCAAAGGAAGGCGCAGAGATAGGAAGTGACAGCAGTGGCAAAGTTTAAGAACAGTCTGGAAGGGAAGGAACAGGAGAGTCAGCTATCTCTTTTTCAGAAAGTAAAGAACAAAAGGAGAAAGACAATTTGAACAATAAAAAGAGAGAGATGTGAAATGTATATTGGAAGAGAACAGAGATGCTCAGATTCTGAGGTATCATTGGTGATTTAGAGTTCATCCAGAGGAGTGTGCTCACCATCATGAGAAATCTGGAAATAATAAATTATGAAAAAAATAATGTAATTAGGAACATCTTGTGCAAATATGAGAAGACTAAAGTAGAATATATAGTAGTCTCCAAATATTCACAGGAATTCTATTTTGAGACAAGGAAAAGTAAAAATTGAATCAGTATTGTTTGCTTTGATGGCTCTGGGGAATGATTGGTTGCCAGGGAGGAGGATTAGAAGGCTGTGAACTTTCTAGGGTGTGGTTTGTTCAGTGGTGGACTAAGGCATACAATGATTTCCTGAGCCCCCATAGTGTGGCCATACTAGGAAAGAGCTTTGTTTGTTCTACAACAGACAATAGGACTAGTGTCTCCTACCATTTATTATGCAAACTCCTACATCCTTGAAAGTTAAAGGGGGTTCATCTATAATTACTTTTAAACAATATTGTAAACCACAGTGCTTCTGGGAAATATGGAATATATGGCAATATCGAGGAGAACTGGCTAACTGAGAATGTTTCTAAAGCCTTGACCTTAATCAGCTTTTCCATTCTTGATTGGCCATTTCACCGGTGCATTTTTCAGTCACTGGAAACTGCTGAGGGGACCAAGTATCCCCATGTTTTGCTATAATAAAGAAGCATAACTAGAGAACAGTGGAAATTACTTTCTGAATGTCAACTTACTGATTATAACAATTACTTAATCAAATGAATGACGTCAACTATGCCTTGCATACCAGTCATTGTGCATTGTGTTGTAGTTCTGCTTATAGAAAAATATTTCTGGAGCAATATAAACGAATATTCCTGAAGGGAATCAGTCCTGAATATTCATCAAAAGGACTGATGTTGAAGCTAAAACTCCAATACTTTGGCCACTTGATGCAAAGAACTGACTCATTTGAAAAGACCCTGATTCTGGGAAAGATTGAAGGTGGGAGGAGCAGGAGATGACAGAGAATTCGATGGTTGGATGGCATCCTCAACTCAATGGAAATGAGTTTGAGTGAACTCTGGGAGTTGGTGATGGACAGGCAGGCCTGGCGTGCTGCAGTCCTTAGGGTCACAAGGAGTCAGACATGACTGAGCGACTAAAGTGAACTGAACTGATGAACATATATTATACTAACTAAGAAGCAAAACTCAGATATGAACCTGTGTTCTATCTACACCAATTTTTATCAACAGATATAGATAGATGAGAAAGAGATCTTTTGGCTTAACAAGAAGAAATTTATTTTTACATGGTAATGGAAGTTGGAAGTCCAAGATCAAGATGTTGGCAGAGTTGGTTTCCTCTGGGGTCTTGAGAGAAGGATCTGTTCCAGGACTCTCTCCTTGGCTTATGGTCAAATATCTTCTCCATACTTAGTCCCTATATGACCATCCTCTGGTGCTTTTATCTCTTCTTATTCAAAGGCATTTCTGGCATCTCTTTCTCTTCTTATAAGGACAGTGATCTAATTGGATTACAGGCTCATCCTAATGAGCTTGTTTAACTTTTCCATCTTTTTAAAGGCATATCTCCAAATACAGTTATACTCCAAGGTACTAGGCGTTGGAACTTAAACGTATGAATTTTGAGGGGCTACAATTCAACCCATACAACTTATTTATTTTACGGTAAAGAAACGTTCCATAATAAACAAGATTGGCCCTTATTTTTCTCTTTGGCCAACTTCCATATGACAACCCCATCATTACCTGCATTTTAGCCACCTTAATCATCTTGCTTTGTTCTTAAGGATTATGCCCTCTCCTGCCTTAGAGCTTTTGTATTCATTAAAACTCTCTCTCTCTCTACTTTAGTCTAAGAATTTTGCTGCATAAAAGCAAATTACTGTCAGAAATCCTCAACCTTCACCTCCTTAGAGGGGATGTAGGTTTTGCCATTTTCCTTTATTTTTATCCAGTCTGCCTTGGGATGGACATGAAATTGCCTTGCCCACTAGCATCTAACTATTTGAGAGTCCACAGTCAATTCTAACTTCATATTGCTATTTGCCATTATATGTTAAATGTAAATTATTTTATTTTTCCCCACAATCTCACATTACTCTTTTATTTTATTGAAATATATTTGATGTATAACATTGTGCAAGTTTCAGGTATATAATGGATTAATTTGATATATTTATATGCTGGAATGTCATTGTAGGTTTAACTAACACTTCTATTATGTTCGGTTTCCTTTGTGGCTCAGATGGTAAAGAGTCTGCCTGCAATACAGGAGACCTGGGTTCAGTCCCTGGGTTACGAAGAACCCCTGAAGAAGGGAAAGGCTACCCACTCCAGTATCCTGGCCTGGAGAATTCTATGGACTGTATAGTCCATGGGGTGGCAAAGAGTTGGACACGACTGAGCAACTTTTACTATCATACCACATAATTATTATTTCTTTCTTTGTGGTTAGAAAAATTATATTTAGTCTCTTAAGTTTGATGCTTAAAATACAGTGCTGGTGTCTATAATCCCTATACTGTATGTTACATCTCCAGGACCTATCTACTAGTTGCACGTTTGTGCCCTTAAATGATCTCTCTTCTTTTCCTTCATTCAGCAGCTCCTGGTAACCACCATTTTGCTGTTTGTTTTCAGAACAGCAATGTGATCCAGCAATCCCATTTCTGGGTATACACACAAAGGAAATGAACACAGGACATAGAAGAGATATATATATATATACTCATTACGTTGTTATTCACAATAACCAAAAAATGGAAGCAATCTAAGTATCATCAAGGGATGAATGGATAAAAATGTGAATTCTCATTCAGCCACAAGAAAGGAGGAAATCCTGCCACGTGTTACATTATGGAAGGACCTGGAAGACAGGCTAAATGAGCCAAGTCAGAAAATGATGAGTACTCTATGATATCACTTATTTATGGAATCAGAAAAACCTGCATCTGGAGATATATTTATAACCATTCACAACAGAGAGTTGCAATAACTTGCATGTTAGAGTTAATGGATCCCAGAGTTTGGGAAACAAAAGTAGTGGCACAGAAAGGAAGTAGCTGAAGAGTGTTTAAGTAGAAGAAAATCCCTTATGTTGATTAATTATAAAAGATGGAAAACATCTCCAAACCAACATCATTTAAGATAAGCTTTGGCTGTCTACAAAATTCAAGTGTGGTCCTGGGTTATCTCTTTCCTACACACAACAGCTGAAAGGCAGTTGAATCATCGATATTATATTTTTCTGTCTTCAAGGTCTGATTTCCTTTAAGATATTAATAAATGTTTGAGATGATTCTATAATTAATTTCATAGTTCTGCTATATGAGGTCTGAAGAAGCTCTTGGCTCATGTCTTCACAGCACTGAATCCAGTAAACAATGTTGTTTGTAGTGGAAGCAATTAATATCTAATCTCTTAATAAGTTTGATGTTTATAATGCACTTCTGTTATCCATAATTACTATACTGTGCATTAGATCTCTAAGATTTATTTACATACTAGTAGCAAATTTCCCTTAAACAGCATGCTTCTTCTTCCCTCTTTCCCCAGGAATACACTTTAAAAATAAGAAAAGAGAAAGGAAGCAAAAGAAGGAAAGGAAGGAAGGAAGCCTTCAGTTTGATACTTATTGCCACAAACTGGATAGTAAAGCTATTCTTGTGACCCATGTGATGTCACTGCCATATGGATGTGCAAATGGAATTCATTTCCTAAGAGTATCGGTGCCCGTAGAACAGTGAGAAGTCTGAACCACTGAACCCATACGTTACAACTCAAGGAAAGAAGGATTACCAGGAAGATTGGAGAGACTTGTAGCAGATGAAAAGGGAAGAAAAGCTGGACAGTAAAATCTAACACATGCTTACCTCATCCTTTATCTTCCAACATTATAAGATCAAGTGTTTAGTAAGATGGGAAAACAGATACTAGTTCGGTATCAATACTGGGGTCTAGGACTCTATTTAGAGCAGTCATAATTTCTTGAAATTTTTAAATACAATGTTGATTAGAAGGTAGATGCATACTGCATAATGTAGAATGTCTAGCAAGCTCTCAACTCAGAACTTCTGAGCAAATTACCAGAAGCTTAGAGATTTCCATGTGTAAATTACTTGGTGCACAGGAGAAGCTTACTAAATATGAATTTGCCCTTCTGTTCCTCCTCTTCCTTCACTCTGCTTTCCCATTCTTTTACTTTCCATTAATCCTGGACCCTCTGGATGTCACAAAGAACGATTTTCTCTCTGCATGACTTTCAGCATTACCTCTTCTCCAATGTAAATGTCTAAAACTCCTTCAAGTGTTGTTTCCATAGCTGGTTTCTAAACCTCTTGAAAATGTAATTGCCCACTTCTGGATGCATACCAATTCATCAGTAACATAAAAGGACATAGTGTTATAGATGATACTTCATTTTAAATACCATTAAAGTTTCATTTTTATTCATTTCTGAACTTTAAAGTCTTTAGATTATCTATTCTAACTCCTTAAGAGATAGAAATTTGTCCTTTCTATTTATTTTTCTCCTTATTTTATAACAATTGTATTCAATTTCAATTAATATACAGGTAACTGCACATATTATATGTGTGCAATTTGATTACATTTGAATGTGTATGTACACAGTGATACCATCGCCACAATCAAGATGACAGCCATATTCAGCACCTTTCAGTGTGACCTCCTGTCCCTTTGTAATTGCTATTGTTTAATTTCTGTGATAATAGGAAGGAAGTGACATGTAGTGAAGTCGTTCAGTCGTGTCCCACTCTTTGAGACCCCATGGACTGCAGCCTACAAGGCTCCTCTGTCCACGAATTTTCCAGGCAATTGTACTGGAGTGATTGTCATTTCCTTCTCTAGGGGATCTTCCCGGCTCAGGGATCGAACACAGGTCTCCTGCATTGCCGGCAGACACTTTGCCAACTGAGCAAAATAGAAGGGAATCTGCCCCCTTAATACTATTTGAAGTCCTCCAGCTATAGGTCAGTTGGTAGAGGGGAGGATTTGACCTTTCTCTTTTAAAATCTGTTTAAGATTTCTCCAATGTCCTTTATGGGCTTCCCAGGTGGCTCTGTGGTAAAGAGTCCACCTGGTAATGCAAGAGATGTAGGAGCCATTGGTTTGACCCCTGAGTCAAGAAGATCCGTGGGAGGAGGAAATGGCATCCCACTCCAGTATACTTGCCTGGAAAATTCCATGGACAGAGGCGCCTGGAGGGACGCAGTCCAGGGATTGCAAAGAGTCAGACAAGACTGAGTGAATGAGCACACGTGCAGTGTTCTTTATATAACAACCTCGTGTAATATCCTTGAAAATGACTCATCATTTGTGAAGAAAGTATGAAGTCAAGAGGGATAGCATGGTACAATGAGGAGAGAATAAATATGAGGCGAGAAACCCTGTGTTCAAATTTAGCTCCATTATCCACAAGGGGAACTACCTTTACCTTTGGTAAATCATTTAGTTGTACCCACTGTGAGACAGTAACAGGCAGGAAGGCCAGGGGTCTCCAAGCAGAGGAAATAGGCTGCAAGTGTCTCAAAATTCTGTGCTGTCATGATGAAATCTGATTCCACCTGAACTTACCTTTATTCAAGCCTGGAGTAAACCAATGTGTTTTTCTTACGGAAATGTTTTTCTTAAGCTATGTTAAAGAAAATATATTTATGTTTTAGAATTTGCCTTTCTTCAAAACACTAAAAAAGGAAGAGGAACCAGAGATCAAATTGCCAACACTCTCTGAATAATCCAAAAAGCAAGCAACTTCCAGAAAAAAATATATTTCTGCTTTATCGACTATGCCAAAGCCTTTGACTGTGTGGATCACAATAAACTGTGGACAATTCTGAAAGAGATAGGAATACCAGACCATCTAACCTGCCTCTTGAGAAACCTATATGCAGGTCAGGAAGCAACAGTTAGAACTGGACATGGAACAACAGACTGGTTCCATATGGGAAAAGGAGTACATCAAGGCTGCATATTGTCACCCTGTTTATTTAACTTATATGCAGAGTACATCATGAGAAACCCTAGACTGGAAGAAACACAAGCTGGCATCAAGATTGCCAGGAGAAATATCAATCACCTCAGATATGCAGATGACACCACCCTTATGGCAGAAAGTGAAGAGGAACTAAAAAGTTTCTTGATGAAAGTGAAAGAGGAGAGTGAAAAGGTTGACTTAAAGCTCAACATTAAGAAAACTAAGATCATGGCATCTGGTCCCATAGCTTCATGCAGATAGGTAGGGAAACAGTGTCAGACTTTATTTTGGGAGCTCCAAAATCACTGCAGATGGTGATTGCAGCCATGAAATTGAAAGATGCTTACTCCTTGGAAGGAAAGTTATGACCAACCTAGATAGCATATTCAAAAGCAGAGACATTACTTTGCCAACAAAGTTGCATCTAGTCAAGGCTATGGTTTTTCCACTGGTCATGTATGGACGTGAGAGTTGGACTGTGAAGAAAGCTGAGCACCAAAGAATTGCTGCTTTGAACTGTGGTTTTGGAGAAGACTCTTGAGAGTCCCATAGACTGCAAGGTGTTCCAACCAGTCCATCCTAAAGTAGTTCAGTCCTGGGTGTTCTTTGGAAAGAATGATGCTAAAGTTGAAACTCCAGTACTTTGGCCACCTCATGTGAAGAACTGACTTCTTGGAAAAGACTCTGATTCTGGGAGGGATTGGGTGCAGGGGGAGAAGGGGATGACCGAGGATTCGGCAAACTGTACTACGATAAAAGATGGTAAGTTCTGTGTGAACGTAGGTTACTCAGTAGTATCTCGAAAGAACCCTTTGGAAAGAGGGCCAGGGCTGAACTGTCTGGAGAGAGGGCCAGGGCCGTTTCTAGTTATTATTTCAGAGCATGGCTGCTGCTTAACTAAGGGTGGAGGGAGGTTAAGTGTGTCAGGAGTCTGGGATTGAAGCTGCTTGGTGGAGCTCTGAAGGCAGTGTTCCCCAAACCGTGGTCTTCTGACCACGCTGCTGCCACCATGCTAGAACCTGCAGGCTTCCATTCTTTGTGGTGCCCCCGTAGCCTGGGGTCAGGGTTTATGTCCCCCCTGTCTCCCCTTAACTGTGCCCTCTGCACACCGAAATTAATAGGGGCTCTCTGGAAGAGAAGATTGTGTGGTCAGGTGAGTGTGGGCCGTGGCTGTGTTAACTGAGATCAGTGGGTTTCGTCATTGTAGCACTCTGGGTCTTCTGACACGCTAATGTACGCTGTGAATTTACGAGATGTTGCTCAGTACTGTTTATCTGACCAAGGTACCGTTTACACAGGCTGTCCTGGTGGCTCAGTGGGAAAGAGTCTGCCTGCCAGTGCAGGAGATGTGGGTTCAGTCCCTGGGCTGGGAAGATACCCCGGAGGAGGAAATGGTGTCCCACTCTAGTATTCTTGCCTGGGAAATCCTGTGGACAGAGGAGCCTGGTGGGGTCACAGAGAGTAGGACATGAGTGAATGACTGAGCATGTGTGCACCCTTTTACACACCACCTCCTGCAGCACAAGTGTTCCAGGGAAGGTGCCTGGGAGAGGTGTAGCCTAAAACATTACTAGTTTAGACTGAAGATGGTTTGAAACCTTCAGGCCACCATTGAGGTCATTGGGAGGGAAATAGCAAAACAATATGAAAAACCTTATTCATGCATTTGCTTCTTTTGTAAAGGTTTCCTACTGTTTGTCTGTGACTGGGCATCTGCTAGGTGTCAAGTCACCTGGACCCTGCTACCTTTTCTTTAAATTCTCAGTTCTTCCTTTTATTCATTGCCCACGTGCAGGCATACTGTTGTTGGTCAGGGAAGGTCATGGCGGACACGTTTCATGCTGCCTTTCTACTTGTTTGTATGGAGAATGTTTCTCTGGGTTATTGTAGGGTCTCTGTAATTGCCATTTATAATGGTTATATAATGTTTTGAGTTTCAACCTTTAAACCAAAATTCAAAAATTAGTTATTATTTTGAATGCTTTGAGGTGTCTTTAAAAAAAACAAAAGCCCCAGTGTTAAATGTCTGAAGTTGGTAAAAATGCTCAGACCTAGTGGTGCCTGAAGTAAATCGTTCCACCCGTGAGGTCACAGTGAGTTAATAACCCAGGAGAGGATGAAGGCTGCATCTGTCTGTCAGCCTGACCTTGGTGACTTCTGCTCCTGTCGTTTGATTCTTCGGTGTCCTTCTGAAAGGCCAGTTGTGTTGTTTTCTAGGGTTGCTTGTCAGAACACATCACCACTAGATGGCAGGCCCCAACAACTCAACACATCAAGGGGCAAAATAAGATGAAAAATGTTTCTAATAATGAAAACCAAATAACCTTTAAAGATCAAACCCACACATAAGAACCATCTTCAAAAATGATGAGATTTATCACTAGCATCTTTACGAATCTGTGAGTCCTAAAGCCCTGTGATATTTCAGATGATGTTCATTTTGTCATTGCGTCGCTGTCTTCCTTCTCCTAAGGCTTAGTCCTCAGATTTACGAGATATGAAAAGGCAGTAAAATAAAACTCTTTGTTTTTCTAAAGAAAGGATCCACAGTGACTGGGGTTTCACAGTGTAGACCATGATCAGGTGGGATGTGTCCAGCCACCTAAGCATTTGGAAGGAATTTCACTGTTTTTCTCCCAGTGGCAGCAGAGATCTTTCAAGCGTCTGGGAGCATCTGATAATTTCAGTGACTTTCAGGTTGCTTACTCTGTGGTTAAGTAGATGATTTTTGTTTTCTGCATTCTTTGTGTTTCTCTTCTGTGGCCTTGCCGGTCAGAGTTCATGTCACATCTGAGAGAGGGCCCCTCCCTTTCCGCTGGATCTGGGAAGTGTTTGCCAGAATCCTGGCTGGGACACTCCCAGTGCAGGACTGGCCTCTCGCATCTGACCAGGCTCCTGATGTTTGGCTCTGTGTCCTTGTCACTTTGAAGGCTCTCATTTTTCCTTCTGTCGCAGTAGTCCTGGCCTGTGGCCAAGAGGTCAGCTGAGTTGCTTTCTGCTCTTGCCAGTGGCGTGAAGTATTTTTGTGAAACAGTATTTCTGGCAAAACACATTTCATTGAGTTTTAAATGACTTCGGCACAATGAGTGTGATTTGGGCTGCCCATCTTGGCCTGAACGCTTATTTATCAGGCTACATTTCACTTGGGAAGATGAGCATCTGCCCTTGCCACTGGGTACACTGCTTTTAAGATATTTTATGTCTTGCTGGAGGTTTTCCTCACGTTTTGATTTGTACTAATGACCCTCCTTAGAAAGCACTGTGAAAGTAGCTGAGATTTTAAGGTGACTCACTGATGGTGCCGGTGGACTGTATTTTCTTCCCTCACTTTAAATCTGGGGCTGCTAAAGTGAATCCAGTGAAATCACCCACGTGCACAGGTGGATTTAACCATCTGGCCTGGCTGTTATTAATAACTCAAAGCAGTGACTCTTTCTTTATTTTTAATTGGAAGATAATTGCTTTACCTTGTTGTGTTGATTTCTGCTGTACAGCACCTCGTATCAGCTATAAATGTACGTATATCCCCTCCCTCTTGAGCCTCCCACCCACCCCCACCTCCCCAGCAGTGCCTCTTTACAGCTGGAATTGGGACTCCTTGCAGTCCTGTGGTTGTAACATGGCATTCGTTTTTGGGGGGAGATAAAGCATTAATATCAGGATTGCCAGGAGGATACAAAGTTAAATTAATTCTACCCCTTCTTTGCCCCCACTTTTTGACCCACCTTCTAAAGAAGTTGCTTCTTCAATAATAGTAATGGTGGTTCTAGTTCATTGGGTTTAATAGTAGAGGCAAAACTTTAAGGACTTAATTGTAGGAATTTCCCCGCGTCAGAATTTCCATTAGTAATAGAGTCAAATTGACTTTTGGGGCTTGTTCTCTGAGGCTATTTAAAATATTTTTTCAGCAGAGATGAGTTGTAGCTTATCAAACAAGTTCAGTTCAGTTCAGTCGCTCAGTCATGTCTGACTCTGTGTGACCCCATGAATCGCGGCACAACAGGCCTCCCTGTCCATCACCAACCCCCGGAATTCACTCAGACTCACGTCCATCAAGTCAGTGATGCCATCCAGCCATCTCATCCTCTGTCGTCCCCTTCTCCTTCTGCCCCCAATCCCTCCCAGCATCAAAGTCTTTTCCAAAGAGTCAACTCTTCGCATGAGGTGGCCAAAGTACTGGAGTTTCAGCATTAGCATCATTCCTTCCAAAGAAATCCCAGGGTTGATCTCCTTCAGAATGGACTGGTTGGATCTCCTTGCAGTCCAAGGGACTCTCAAGAGTCTTCTCCAACACCACAGTTCAAAAGCATCAATTCTTTGGCGCTCAGCCTTCTTCACAGTCCAACTCTCACATCCATACAGGACCACAGGCAAAACCATAGCCTTGACTAG
>SJYC01018666.1:0-26388 GCA_006408675.1 Madoqua kirkii
TGTTGTTTCCCATTAATTCACTTGGTGTTACATAGAATGGGTAGCTGGTTTGTCAACATACACATTTTTTAATACTGAAGGTCAAATTGTGCCATTAAAAATGTAAAATTGAACCTCTTTTCTAAGGGAAGGGTGTGTGCATGTGTGGTAACACGCTTCAGTCATGTCTGACTGTATGACACTACAGACTGTAACCCACCAGGCTCCTCTGTCCATGAGATTCTCCAGGCAAGAATACTGGAGTGGGTTGCTAAGCTTTCCTCCAGGGGATCTTCTCAACCCAGGAAACAAATCCATATTTCATATTTCTCTTGCTTTTGCAGGTAGGTTCTTTACCACTAGCACCAAGGCAAGGGTAGGAACACTAATATCCTCATCCAAGATATGTTATTTAAAATGCATTATATATAGATCACAAAAGCACTTAAATAGATGGAAACAGTAATTTTACTGTTAACAATTGAGAGAAAGAATAATTGGGGAAATAGACATGAGAGGATGGAACACAAATTACTCTTACTAAAGCAATATTTCATGCAAAGATGAGATGAGCCCAATAAAGAACGCAAATAGTCTGGACCTAACAGAAGCAGAAGATATTAAGAAGTGGCAAGAGTACACAGAAGAACTATAGCAAAAAGATCTTCATGACCCAGATAACCATGATGGTGTGATCACTCACCTAGAGCCAGACATCCTGGAATGTAAAGTCAAGTGGTCCTTAGGAAGCATTGATACAAACAAAGCTATGGAAGTGATGGAATTTCAGTTGAGCTATTTCAAATCTTAAAAGATAATGCTACGAAAGTGCTGCATCCAATATGTCAGAAAATTTGGGAAACTGAGCAATGGCCACAGGACTGGAAAAGGTCAGTTTTCATTCCAGTCCCAAAGAAAGGGAATGCCAAAGAATGCACAAACTACCACACAATTATCTCACATGCTAGTAAAGTAGTGCTCAAAATTCCCCAAGCCAGGCTTCAACAGTATGTAAACAATGAACTTCCAGATGTTCAAGCTGGACTTAGAAAAGGCAGAAGAACTGAAGGTCAAATTGCCAACTTCTGCTGGATCATCAAAAAAGCTAGTGATTTCCAGAAAAAAAACATCTATTTCTGCTTTATTGACTATGCCAAAGACTTTGACTCTGTAGATCACAACAAACTGTGGGAAATTCTTCAAGATATGGGAACACAGACCACCTGACCTGCCTCTTGAGAAACCTATAAGCAGGTCAGGAAGCAACAGCTTTAGAACTGGACATGGAACATCAGACTGGTGCCAAATAAGGAAAGGCATCAGACTGGTGCCAAACAAGGCTGTATATTGTCACCTTGCTTATTTAACTTATATGTAGAGTACATCATGAGAAATGCTGGACTTCATCAAGCACAAGCTAGAATCAAGATTGCAGGGAGAAATATAAATAACTTCAGATATGCAGATGACACCACCCTTATGGCAGAAAGCAAAGAAGAACTAAAAAGCCTCTTGATGAAAGTGAAAGACGAGAGTGAAAAAGTTGACTTAAAACTCAACATTCAGAAAACGAAGATCATGGCATCTGGTCCCATCACTTCATGGGAAATAGATGGGGAAACAATGGAAACAGTGACAGACTATTTTGTAGGGCTCCAAAATCACTGCAGATTTTGGAAAAATCACTGTGACTACAGCCATGAAATTAAAAGACACTTGCTCCTTGGAAGAAAAGTTATGACCAACTTAGACATCATACTAAAAAGCAAAGATATTACTTTGCAAACGAAGGTATGCTTAGTCAAAGCTATGGTTTTACCAGTAGTCATGCATGGATGTAAGAGCTGGACTATAAAGAAAGCTGAGCACCAAAGAATTGATATTTTTGAACTGTGGTGTTGGTGAAGACTCTTAAGAGTCCCTTGGACCACAAGGAGATCCAACCAGTCTATCCTAAAGGAAATCAGTCTTGAATATTCATTGCAAGGACTGATGTTGAGGCTGAAGCTCCAATACTTTGACTTTTTGATGTGAAGAGTTGAGTCATTTGAAAAGACCCTGATGCTGGAAATGATTGAAGGCATAAAGCTAAGGGGACAACAGAGGATGTGATGGTTGGATGGCATCACTGGCTCAATGGAGGTGAGTTTGAGTAAGCTCTGGGAGTTGGTGATGGACAGAGAAGCCTGGCGTGCTGCAGTCCATGGGATTGCAAAGAGTCGGACATGACTGAAAGACTGAACTGAACTGAACTGAAAGCAATATTTTTAAAGACACTGTAGAGTTATGTAATAACTACCTTAAGAGCTAGATACATAAATTGTTAACAGCAGATGAACCTGGACAGTAAGATTAGCAATGGGAAAGTGTAAAGTAGGAAACTGATATTTTCATCAAAAAAACTTTTATATGATCCGTGGGTGTTTTTTAATGTCATGTACTTTTTGATATTTAAGTGATTTTTAAATATATTTTCTCCTTAGATCTTATCTCTGTAACAGCGTTTGTGAGTATTTTAATCCTTTATTCATGGACTCACTTTCAGTTATCCTTATTTAACTCTAAGTCCCCAAATACTCTCTCAACAATTGGACATTATATTTTCTGTTTTATTTACATTCAGCTCGATATTTGCCACATAACAAGTGTCTAACTCTCAAACATTTTCATGCACTTTCAGAGGTCTTCAGTAGGACTGAGCCCCAGGTGACCTCATAACTGTTCATTAGTATACACTGTATTGAGAAACTTATACTTCCTGCTTAACTTTCCCATTTCCTACTGGTTCAGCCTGTGATCCCATTAAAAACAGACTGTTTCACTCAGAGCCTTTTATCAAGATTTGGTTCAAGGGAAACAAGCTATGATAATTGGAGCCAAGAATAGAATTATTTTCTGTAGAAACCAAGACCCAGGGTTACATTGCTAAATGGCCAAATGGCAACAAGACACCACAGTGGGTGGCAAGTCAGGTTAATAGAACTGTCAACCATGGTGGATGGTGATGGAATATATATAGGTGTGAGCATATATATACTGGGCTATGAAACAACGGGAAATTTAAGAATTCTGGCTGTTAACAAGTGCCCTAGAGCTCTGAAAAAGAAAATGCTAGTCTCAGTTTAGGCAACTATTAAACAAGGGAACACTGGAAAAGCAAGTAAGCCTTAATGGAAACGGTTTAAAAAAGACTGTTAACTTCATCTGGAGAATAGACTTTGCTAGGTATCAGGCCTGAAACTTGACTAAGGGTTTCAGAGGTTGGTTGAAGGCTGAATTCACAGTTCGAGCAAGTCTTCTGTAATAAATTTAGGTTCATGATAAGAGAAGAATAAAATGCTGAAATTCAGGATGGGAATATTGGGCAGGTGTGTTTGAATCCCAAGATTTCCTTAAACCTTTCTAGGCTGAAGAATTGCCTTTTACTAAAAAAAAAAAAAAAAAAAAGAGAGAGAGAATGATCTCTCATTGCATAAAGAACATGCAAGGACTTTACCCAAGATTAATATTAGCCAACAAGATAATTAACCTTCTCAAGATCTGCTCCTTCTTTCATTGTTCCAGTCAATATTTAATGTTAACATGCTCAAAATGAAAGTGTTTAAGAGAGACACAATCAGAAACCAGTAGAGCATGCCTCAGGGTAGATACGGAGGGTCCAGCACAATGTGTGTTTAATGGAGGAGAGTTTATTTGTATGAGGGCACTCTTCACTAATTTAGGATTTACTACTCCTGCAAGGATACCTAGTATATTTCTGAAATTGGTCCTTGAGGCAGAGAAACAATGATTTTCTACAAAGAAATGAAGGAGACATGACAGAATAACTTTAGCCGATAGGAATGGAAGGATTTCAGAATAGTTGAGGCTCATAGAGGTAAAGTGGATACTAATTATTAGAGGTAATAAGGCAACAAAATTCCAAAAAGGCAACTGGGCTCTTGGTGATGGCATTTCAAAGAACAGCCAATGAGAATAAAATTTTATTTACCTAATTCAACAAATATTGAACTGAATATTAATTGGAAGGAGTGATGTTGAAGCTGAAGCTCCAATACTTTGGCCACCTGATATGAAGAGCTGAATCATTTGAAAAGACCCTGGTGCTGGGAAAGATTGAGGGCAGGAGAAGAAGGGGATGACAGAAGATGAGATGGTTGGCTGGCATCACCAACACAATGGACATGGGTCTGGGTGAACTCTGGGAGCTGGTGATGGACAGGGAGGCCTGGTATGCTGAGTTTCATGGGGTTGCATAGAGTTGGATCTGACTGAGCGACTGAACGGAACTGATTTCAGCAAAAACAGATTAAGAACTTTTTTAAGGTACAAAGAAAGCTGATGTCACTTACTACAGTGGAAAAATCACTCTTCCTTACTCAGTTTCTAAACATAAACCAGTTGTTGAACTCTATTATCTACTGAGTGAAAGATCATATCTGTTCAAGACACAGTAGATAGTTCTTCACAAAACAGCAACCTATAAAAGGTTTTTATTTATTTTTAAAGGATAATAGTTTTACATTATTGTATTGGTTTCTGCCATGTATCAACATGAATCAGCCATAGGTATATGCATATCCCTCACTCTTTAACCTCACTCCTACCTCCCATTCCATCCCACCCCGCTAGATTGTCACAGAACACTGGGTCTGAGCTCCCTGCACCGCACAGCGAATTTCTCCTGGCTATCTAGCCTTACATATTGTAATGCATATGTTTCATGCTGCTCTTTCAATTCATCCAAGCCTCTCCTTCCACTACTGTGTTCACAAGTCTGTTTTCTATATCTGCATCTCATCACTGCACTGCAGATAGGTTCATCAGTACAAACTCTCTAGATTCAATATACATGAATTAATATATGATATTTGTCTTTCTCTTTCTGCCTTATTTCACTCTGTGTAATAGGCTCTAGTTTCATCTACCGCATTCAAGTGACTCAAATGTGTTCCTTTTTTTAATGGCTGAGTAATATTCAGTTGTGTACATGTACCACAACTTTATTTATCCATTTGTCAATGGAAATCTAGATTGCTTCCATGTCCTAGCTGCTGTAAATAGTTCTGTGATGAACACTGGGGTGTATGTGTCTCTTTCAGTTATGGTTGTCTCAGGGTATGTTTCTAGTAGTGGGATTGCTGGGTCCTATGGTAATTTTTTTCCTAATTTTTTAAGGAATCTCCATACATAGTGGCTGTATAAGTTTGCATTCCCACCAGCAGTACAAGAGGTTTCCCTTTTCTCTACATCCTCTCAAGCATTTATTCTTTGTAATTATTTTTGATGATGGTCACTCTGACTGGTGTTAGATGATACCTCATTGTAGTTTTGATTTGTATTTCTCTAGTAATGAGTTATATTGAGCATCTTTTCATGAATTTATTAGCCATCTGTGTTTTGTTTTGTTTTGTTTTGTTTTTGAGTAATATCTGTCTCAACAATCTGCCCACTCTTTGATTGAATTATTTGTTTTTCAGGTATTGAGCTGAATGAGCTGTGTGTATATTTTGGAGATTAATACTTTGTCAATTGTTTCATTTGCTATTATTTTCTTCCATTTTGAGGATTGTCTTTTCACTAGGAATAAACCTACCTAAAGAGGAAAAGACCTGTATGCAGAAAACTTTAAGACATTGATGAATGAAATCAAAGATGACACAAACAAATTGAAAGATATCTTATGTTCCTGGGTTGGAAAAATCAGTATTGTAAAAATGACTATACCATTGAAAGTAATAGATAGATTCAATGCAATCACTATCAAACTACCAATAATATCTTTCACAAAACTAGAACAAAAATTCATAATTTGTATGGAGCACAAAAGACCCTAAATAGCCAAAGTAACCTTGAGAAGGAAAAATGGAGCTGGAGGAATTAACATGTCTGAATTTAGACTGTACTACAAAGTTACAGTCATCAAGACAGTATGGTACTGGCACAAAAACAGAAATATATTGTTCTAATGGAATGAGATAGAAAGCCCAGAGATAAACCCACATACCTATGGATACTTTATCTTTAACAAAGGAGGCAAGAATATACAACAAAGTAGATAGTCTCTTCAATAAATGGTGCTGGGAAAACTGGACAGCTCTTTGTAAAATAATGAAATTAGAACACTTCCTACTACCATGCACAAAAATAAACTCAAAATGGATTAATGACCTAAATATAAGACCAGAAACTATAAAATTCTTAGAGGAAAACATAGGCAAAACACTCTTTGATGTAAATTATAGCAAGATCTTCTATGACCCACCTTCCATAGTAATGGAAATAAAAGCAAAAATAAACAAAAAGTGAAAGTGAAGTCACTCAGTCGTGTCCAACTCTTTGTGGCCCCATGGACTGTAGCCCACTAGGCTCCTCCATCCATGGGATTTTACAGGAGTGGGTTGCCATTTCCTTCTCCAGAAGATCTTCCCCACCCAGAGTTTGAACCCAGGTCTCCCACATTGTAGGCAGAGGTTTTACCATCTGAGCCACCAGGAAAGTAAGTGGGACCTAATTAAAAGCTGTTGCACAGCAAAAGAAACTAAGAGTGTTTTGTTTTGTTTTTTAATTGAGGAAAAATTATCTGGAATGTTAATAAGGCCATAGGATATAGGATCTGAATTACCATGGTAAGATAGGAATGAGGACAGCCTCGTTACTTCTTTTAGAGTGTGGATGTACAGACTTTTGACCCAACTATGTGCCATCTCAGTTTCTGAAATGATTGGGTCATATCCTCAGCCTCATAGAGTACAATCCACATGGATATATTTAGCAGCTGGCAGAACCATCATCGTGTTCCCTCATCTGTGGATGAAGAGCTATTATGCTATAAAAGTCCAAATAGAAGCTTGTAAAACTATCTGCATCCCTCATTTACAGAAAGTCAAAAGTGCTGGTGCATCCTAGATAAACTTGCACAGTTAATGCCATCTTCAAAAACTTATGATGTAGCAGTGGTGGGCTTTGTTATATCCTGCTTAATTCACTGATATGGGATGTATGAGTTAAAAAAAATAACAGATGGATTTTGGCAGATGTTGGCAAACTTTCATAAACATAACAAAGTGGTAGTGACAGTTTTCTGTGTTGGAGCTCTACCTTTTCTAAACGAAATCAGCATTCCATATATGACCTTAGAATATAGTTACTGATTTGGAGAAACTATTTGTTCCGATACCTATCAGGAAGGCAGATCAGCTCTTGTTAGTAGTCAGTTGGAAAGACAGCAATACACCTTTACAGCCTTGCTTCAGGGTTATGTTAATCTCTTGCTCTGTAGGTCAATGGGACCTTGATCATCTAGACACATTGCCTTGCATGAAACTGTTCTCTATTCAGAGTTCAGCAAACTTTTACTATAGAAAGTCAAACAGGAAATATTTGAGGCTTTGCAGACCATGTTTCCCTGGTGGTTCAGACAGTATAGAATCCACTTGTAATGAGGGATACCTGGATTTGAGCCCTGGTTTGGGAAGATTCCCTGGAGAAGGTTATGGTGATCCACTCCAGTATTCTTGTCTCGAGAATCCCATGGACAGAGGAGCCTGACAGGGGCAGTCCATTGGTTTGCAAAGAGTTGGACGTGACTGAGTGACTAAGCACACACACAGACTATGCGATCTTTGTCACAACTCCTAAAAGCTTCCTTGAGCAGTCATAGACATTATGTAAATAAATGAGAATGATGGTGTCTTGATAAAACTTTATAAATGAAAGCAGATGGCAGGCTGTGTTTGGCTTGGAGGTTGCAGTTTTTATACCTCTGTACTACATCTACTGCATCATATTGATTTGACCTGGAGATTGTCAAATGTCAAGCACTCTGGAAATATTGGAAAGGTACCTATGTATCAAGGGTATGTTAAACCTTAAAAAGTTTTTGGTTAACTGATATATCTGTGAAGTTTTTAGAGGTTTGAGAACTTCAGTAAAACTGAGGCATTTCTTATAAACTAAATTTCAGGGTCTTTGCCCTGTACTTTCTAGCACTAAGAAACTGGGACAGTGCTTGGCTGGTCATTTTGAGTTCTAAAGATATTAATACCATGCATTATTTTAGTAATATAACTCAGAATCAGTTCTTAGATATTCATTAAGATGTCAGTTTTGAGGGTGATACAAACAGAGCCTTCTCCAGTAAGCTCAGGAAGTGGTTCAATTTGGATGCATTCAAGAAACTGAAGGTATTTATGTGTCATCCATGGTAATCCACAATATTGACACTCTGTCAAACTTCTGAAGACAGGCAGTGTTCTTTGTACCAGAGCACTATTCGCTTTTGCACAGCAAATCCAACACGCCACTGTACCTTAGTAGAAAGTCTACAATAGATCATGAGACATCTAGTGAGTATGCGCTGTGTATGCTCATGTGTGAGTTCACATAAAATATCCTTTATTCTCTACAGTGATTCCCTTATGAGCTAATTATTTTCAGGAGAGTACAGCATTAATCCACCATATTATGGAAGTGGCATTGTGAGAACTGGGCATGAGTAGGGCAGGAGGGTACAAATAATTTGTACAAATGGGTGTACTATATATTTATGTCACTGACTCTCATGATCAATCCTCTCCTCGGCTTCTCTTGTGACCCTTTTGAGAGTTTCCAGGGACCAGTTGCCTAAACGAATATCCTCAAACTGGGTTCATTAATGGGTCTACTCCATTGTTGGTATGAACAGAAAATATACAATTTTTGAAGTACAATCCCAGTCATGTGTATATATATATGAAATACAGTGGTAATGGTCATTCTTCCCAGTGGGCAGATCCTTGGCAGTACATCTGTTCTTCAACTTGGTGGGGAAGTGATTACAGATAAGAATACACACAGAGATACTTGAGCAGTGGTAAATGACTTAGCCTGAAAAAGACTGGAAATTGAGGATAACAAGACAAGAAAATTGTCAAGACACTAGGGGATAGGCCTGTGAGCCTGAAAGGTGTAAATCTTTTACATCAAGTGATTCCCACTAGAAAGAGTGTTTATTTCAGCAAAAACATTAACCAACCAGATAAACAGGATGAGCTCATCCAGTTAGAGTGCAGCCACCTGCCCCTGTTGCTCATCCCAGAGAGCAATCTGCCCAGACAGTGAGCATCCATGATGGTAGGAATGTTGCTCATTCACGGCCAGGTGGCTGCAAAGAGATGGACACAGCTGAGTGACTAATATACATGGCTGAAACATTACAGGCTCCCTTGATCAAGGCTATAATGATTATCCTGCTAATGTTAAATCTATCATTACTAAAGTTAGAAATCAAGCCCTTGGTATGGTAATATGTAATTATAAAACAAATTAGCCACTTAGAGACAAATTACATAAGAACTCTATCACCTGAATAGGGCTGGTAACTTGTCTTTACAAGAATTGGTATATTTTCTGGATATGGGTTGGTCATCCCTGAGCATATTGTTGAGACATTGTATTCATTTCTTTTGCACCAAATATTTCTGTGTATTACTGATTTGGTTACATCATATTAAGAGAAACTGAGTATTCCCTCCCACCCCCCATAGGCTTTATCTGGCCACTGGAATAGACTTGGTTTCCATAAGAACAGACTGAAGGTACCAGTGAATTAGAAGTTTGGGTATTTAACAGCATCAGTTCCCTTGTTTCTTGGGTAGGAGAATCTTGAGGTTTGTAGTTTTCCAGAGGTCTCCAGCAAGACTGAGATCCTGTGCACATGATGGTAACCAGTTAATTAGCAGAATTTTTATTGAGTTTCTTCCCTTTCTTATCTTACTTTCCTACCACTACCCCCCCACCATGATTTCTGGCATCACATCACAAATAAACCACTTGCATTCAGCTCCTTGTCTCAGTATTTTTTTTTCTCAAGAATTCCTACCTTAATATATTTGTATTTAGAAAATTGTCCATAAAGCCAAAATAGCTAACCACATTTGTAGAATTTTTTTAAAAAAACATCTTCATTTATTCACTGGACAAAGATTTTGGGGGTGTATTTTATGCATGTCATATATCTCTGATCTTAAGCAAAGTGCAGACTAATGAGAGACAAATAGCAAAATTAGAATGTTGCATAACAAGTCCTTAAATAGAGAATTACAGGCACTACAACAACAGTGAGGCAGAGAGAGAGATTACCTCAGAATTAGTTCAGAGGTCAGGATATCCTAGGTGATACTGTGATAGATTTGAAGCTTCTCAATAAGTAAGGAGGTTGGGAAGGCTAATTTAGCTTTTAGGACTTAATGGCAGACAAACCAAGGAAGAACATTTTGGCTCAAAGGAGCAGCATATGAAAATGTGCATAAGTGTCCAGAGGAGATAACAAACTATACTCCTGTTCTTTTCATTTACTTATTTCTTTAGAGGCAAGGAGTGGCATTGAAGGATTTGTTATTTTAATACCTTATTTTTGTGCCTTTGAATCATGCTCAGTCAACATTTATACAAGAAAAAGTAGCATTTCCAAACTGACTTAGTGAATATATTTTGAGCCTGCTAGAGTTGTTTTTTTTAAATAATAAATATTTTATATGGTGAATATGAGACCAGGAAGATCAATGCTCCTAATGGTAAATACATATCTGCAACTCCTATCTCTCAATGGCATCGTTTGTTTCTAGGACCTAAAGAACAACACACTTTTGATCACTTCTGTTAAAGCCAATCTTATCATATGCATTGTGTAAAACAGATCATGTGTGTGTGTGTGTGTGTGTGTGTGTGTGTGTGTTAGTGATGGTGATGGTGTTAGTGGAGGGTGTTCCCTGACTAGACTAGAAATAGAAAGTCTCCTCTGTTCTTCCACCTCCCTGGAAATGTCGGGACAGATTATTCCTCACTTCTTGCCACTCATCACTCACTACTCCCTGAAGCCTGGAATATGGTACTGGCATGTGTAAAAGCTAGATAGTTGTTGGCTACTGGTATTTGTTTATTACTGATGAAAGTTGATAACACATGTTATGCCCTTTGTCTTTCTTTTTTCAAATACAATCTAAATGTACATCAACTGATGAACAAAAAACAAAACAGCACATATACTAAAAATTGAAACAATACAGAGAAGACTAGCATGGCCCTCACAAAAGGATAACATGCAAATTTATAAAGCACTCCATATTTTTTCATGACAATGGCAAAAATAGTGTAATATGTCAATGCATCAAAATAACACATTTTACATCTTAAATTTACAGTGTTACACATCAAATGTATTTAATTTTAAAAAGACCATTTATTGTATTATTCGATGTTATGAAATGTCCAGAATAGGCAAATCCTTAGAGATAGAAAGTGATTTAGCTAAGACTGTGGGTATATGTGAAAGGTGGGTTTGAGAGGTAAAGGCTAATAAGCATTGAATTTCTTCTGAGAGTGATGGAAACATTCTAAAATTAGAGCGCATTGTGCCTTTTGTCCTTCTTTAAAGGAATCTATCCACAAGTTGAGCACATTTCCCAATCTTCTGTTGTGATGTATAAGGTTCCTACTGTCCTCTTGAATGTCTATTTGTAACAGGGCTCAGTTCCTAGAAGAGGAATTGAGAATCCTTATTCTGACTTCAAGGTCAGACTTCTAACAGTTAAATATAAGAAATAAAGTGGATTATGTGTTTTAATGTTTACCCAGTTCCTATATGTTGGTTGGTCTATAATCTGGTGGGCAGGAAGGCAAAATTATAAGATTCCTCCAAATTTTAGCAGGTTTTCCTTCTTCTGATGGTTACAAGAACACTTTGTTTTCCTTAGCACAAGGCATATTACATCTGGAGCTGAAACCAATCAGCTAGAGCTGAAAGTAATTGTAGGGAGCATGCAGTGAATGGCTCAATTCATAGGAAACTCAGGTCTAGATATTTTAAGTGATTTTCTAAGGTCATAGATCTACTTGGAGGAAGAACTATGGCAAGAATTGAAGTCTACTAATACTTCAGGCTATTTTTCATATACTCTGACTTCTCAATAAATATGTACTTACTAAATAAATAAATGTAACACTCAAAATATAGTAACATTCAGATGGTTTGTAGGATAGTAGAGTCAGATGGTAGAGTCCACCTGCAATATTGAAGATCTGGGTTCTATTCCTGGTTCAGGAAGATCCTTTTGAGAAGGAAATGGCAACCCACTTCAGTATTATTGCCTGGAAAATCCGATGGACAGAGGAACCCGGAAGGCCCCCGTTCACGAGGTCACAATGAGTCAGGCATGACTGAGTGGCTAAGCATATACATTAGCCTATTTACAGGATACTGTCATATGAATGCATTAGACCTTAAGAGAATAGAGCAGTTTAGTACTAATTTCACTTCCAGAACACTTTCTGGAGTTCAGTGTCAGCAGTATTATACCTCACAACTGTCTCTTGATAATAAAAGGAGTTAAAATAGACTTACAAAAAAGGAGCAAAAAAAGTGGACTATTTCATCAAATGATTCATATTTATTTGGGGAAACCACCCTGCAAATAAACCAGCACATTACCAAAGATACAGCACTGGTTACAGTGGTGTTTCAGGGGTAGATCAGGCAATCAGAAGTGGGTAGATAGGGGAATCTCTCTAAAGAAACTGAAAAGGCGTTGCAGATCCTTGAGCCTAGCTGTAGAGGAGGTTAGATGGCTAAAGGCGTCTTAGCAGACAGGATAGATATAAGCAGGGGTGGGAAGGTTTGTGGGAACAGGGAAAGGAGGGGGATCTTGTAGATGAATGCTGGAGAAGAAAATGAGTGGGTGAGTGTCCTTGAGCTCCCCAATTAAGGTGAGATGAAGAGACATTACTCTAAGTGGTTTACACATATGTGAAAAGGAATCATTCGGTGTACATCACTTTTTTAAATTAATATTTTATTGGCACATAGTTGCTTCACAATTTTGTGCTAGCTTCTGCTGTACAGCAAAGTGAATCAGTTGTATGTAGACATATACCCTCTCTTCTTTAGATTTCCTTCCCATTTACATCACCACAGAGCTCTGAGTAGAGTTCCCTGTGCTATGCAGTAGATTCTCATTAGTTGTCTATTTTGTACATAGTACCAATAGCGTATATACATCAGTTCTAATCTCCCAATTTATCCCACCTCCCTCCCCTCTGCCTTGGTGACAATTTGTTCTCTAGTCTGTGTCTTCTATTTCTGCTTTGCAAATAAGATCACCTATATCATTTTTCTAGATTCCACATATATGCATTATGAATATGCAGCATTTGATTTTTTTTCTTTCTGACTTTCTTCACTCTGAGTGACAGTTTTCTGATCCATCCACATCTTTACAAATGATCCAACTCCATTCCCTTTTAGGGCTGAGTAATATCCCATTCGCTATATGTACCACACATTCTTTATCCATTCATCTGTTGATGGACATTTAGGCTGCCTTCACGTCTTGGCTATTGTAAATAATGCTGCAATGAATGTTAGGTTGCATGTGTCTCTTTGAATTACAGTGGGTAATATGCTGGATGTATGCTGAGTAGTGGGGTTTCCAGTCTCATAATATTTACCCTGAATTTAAAATGTATATTAGCTCTCCCATATCTTCTAAAGCTTGCCAGTGTTTAGGTTTACTTCATTTCTCATCAGTATACAATATTTTAATCAAAAGGCAGCTTCTCTTTATCCTATATAATTCTCCTCCTCCTTCCCATCACCTCCCTTTAACACTTTCATCATAGTTTTCTTACAAATGTTATTTCTCTTCCCTTAATTTACCACAAGACTCAACCAAGTTGACCTTTACTACACAGTTCAAACATAACCTCATAAATAAGCTTGATCTCTTTCTTCCTCCTATGAACTCTTCTAACATGTAGCTATAACGTGTGTGTGTACTTGTGTGTGTATTTTTATTATTCTCACTAAATTTTTCATGTCTCAAAGGAAAGACCCAAGCAATTTAACTCTGTATTTGTCAGAGCAGCTAATGGGCAGACTGCCCAAGATTTGTGATTTCTGTATGAAGGTTTTTCTTCTTCTTAGCAATAGAGCTGAGGCTTTAAATGCACCTCATTATGGAGAGGCACCATTTTGGATTCAGTGCATGTCTTTGCTTTTTTTCTAGAAACAGATGAAAGAGATGACAATTCGATAGTTCCTCATGATATTAACACAGTATTTGTAACAGTGATATCAACAACTAACTTAATATAGCCTCTTTCCATCCTTAAGAGCTATGTGGTTGCAAACATTACCTCATATGGAGTTTCAAAATGACCTAGATGCATGAGAGTTATACTTTTAAAGACAGAAACAAGCATCTCAAATATTCCAAATGTTTTGTTTACAAATGAATCATTCTTCATCAGGAACCTAAATCAAATCCTCTGACTCCAGTATGGTAGAACAAACTGTCTCTCCCCCTGCAAACTACCTACCCCCCCTCAAAAGATAAATAAAGCTATTTTACTGAAGCATTTCAGATTTTATTCCCATATTTATGCTACAAAAACATCTAGATAAACTCAAAATTGTATATTTTTCTATTTTTTAAAAAGAATCTTATTCAGAAGATTAAAAATCTTTATAACAACTTACTTTTAATGAGGATCTATTCTGTATCATTTACTAAGCATCACTACTAGAAACTATCATTATTTTAATTTTATAGATGAAAAAGATGAGTCACTTGTTCATTTCTTCAAAGCTAATAGATACCAGATCTGAAGCTACAATCAAGTGTTCTGAATCTAAGCCTATACTAATTTCAAAATATCTCACCACTTGAAAGTAAGATAAAGAAAGCACAGAAAGAAAACAAGAAAAGAGAAATAAGATAGGTATGTAGAAGGCACACATGTGAGTTTGTAGAGACTCTTTTTTTTTTTAAGGACACAGGAGGACTCCGTAGAACAGCACTCAGTAGACAGAACATCTATGACTTCGCTAGTAAGAATAAAAATGATTTTCAGGAAATGCCAACTGAAACATTGATGCCAAAGCTAAGCTTATGGAAATTCCTTCCTGAGTAGATCCTTGCATTATTTTTATTTGATTCTTCTTCTTGGGACATCTAGGGTTATTTCCAAATTCATTACCTTCCAATAATAAACTATATTCTTATAGAAATACTCTAGTAAATGTCTTTCAGGATCATGTAATTTCTTTAGGGGTTATATGGGGAAACCCTCTGCCTACTTGATTTACAAAACGCAGATGGTTAGTAAACTTAAGTTGTTATTGATGCCTCCTGACATCTTTCTCAGCACCCTTAAAGAGAGTGGCATAATTCTTTACGACATAATATTACACTTAGGAATTGCTTTAAAAGATCATCAATCTTTTGTGCATGACTCTGAACACTCAGCTAGTGTTAAATAAACCATGACTTGAAATGAAATTCAAAATACTTTGAGTGATTTCTGCAAAATGCTCTCCATTTGCCAATTATGTCCTACCATATTTCATCTTATCAGTTATTCATTATTCTTGGCTAAAAATACAGTTATGACAAATAGTATATCTCAGAGGAAGTTTCATGATTTTCCAAAGAAATACGATCAATATGTCCCAGCCAAGTCATCCTTTATATTTTTCACTTGGTGGAAATAACATTGTGAGTGATGATGATGGTGACTTTATTTGCAGGTGCTGATGAATTTGGCTATTAGAAATATAAATATAACTGAAAAGAATATCAAAACAAAATGGCATAGTTATCAAAAAGATGTCTTCTAAACATGGATTGGACTTTTGCCAGGAGGAATGGCAATCAGTGAAGGATTCTTTCCTTTTTGTATAATTTATAATAAAGAAAATACATTCAAAATTCAATCAGCAAGAAGAGGCACTAGACTCCCCACCTTTCACCTTCTAGAAACAGACTGAAAAATACTCGAAGCTTTGAACTTTAAATCATCTACTTGTTTTATGAAAATAAATATGATATATGGTCAAGGAAATGAAATTGTTATGTAGTCTGATCTGAGGTCTTCTTCGATGTGTATCTTGTACATTACTTAACATCTCTGACCCTCAATTTCTTGGGTATTTTAATCAATGCTTCAAGTATCAAATAAGGTACAAACATAAAAATATTTTTAAATATAAAGAGCTCTTCAAATATAAAGAATCACTCTTTATATTCCCTGGAGAGAAAGAATTTTCATAGTGCTAAAATAAGGTTAAAATTAAAATCATGTATTATTCATGTATATAAGCTATAAAACTATATTAACACAAATGCACAGGTATAGTTTACAGAGTTAAAAAATGTCATTTAAATTAATAGATTTATGAAATTAATTAGCAGCAATTATATATCATCATATATCACTACTATAGGCAATATGCTGTAACTAACAACTGCAGTTTGAGGTATTCAACACTTTCATAAAATTATCCTCACATCTTCCATCCTGCTGTGTCTCTGTGATGCTTCTAGCAGCTTTTCTGGCATTCAAACTTACAAGCCATTTTAAGTTGAAGATTCTCTACCTTTCCCAGGTATGGCCACCTCAGTCTTAAAGTGATCCCAGTACCTTTTTCTACAGAGAAGATCAAGAATATTTTCATTAGAATCTAAGCCTTCAAAGCTTACAGAAGAGCATGTGTTCTGAGGATGGTGGATGGGGGAGATGCCTGAAATGAAAATCTGATGAAAGGGAGAATACAGTCATAGGTCATAGCATGTAAATATGCTGAACCATTGTTTTGACATGAAAATATCCAGACAGCCGCTCTCTAGGGGTTCTCTTCTACCAACACTGCCAACAAAAGCTTCAGGCCATATACCTTTATCCTAACCATCATCATAACTTGTATCAGCCATGATGATATGGGTGGATAATGTATTTGTATGTCACGAATATCATATGTGTGTGTGCTAAGTCACTTCAGTCATGTCCAACTCTTTGCAACCCTATTGACTATAGCCCACCTGGTTCCTCTGTCCATGGTATTCTCCCACATTACAGTTAAATCTTATTTTCACATTACATTAAATCTTATTTTCTGTTTCAATTACTTAACTTTGAAGCGAAATTAAATTTGCAAGTGATTTCAAAGTATATATGAGCATTATTTTAATGCTGTCATGTTTCTCACTAAATATACTCTTCAACCTAAAAAAAAAAAAGTGAAAGTTAGTCACATAGTCACGTTCAACTCTTTGCCATTGCGTGGACTACATCCCACCAGGCTCCTCTGGCCATGGAATTTTCCAGGCAAGAGTACTGGACTGGGTTACCATTTCCCTCTCCAGGGGATCTTCCTGACCCTGGGATCAAACCTGGGTCTCTTATGTCTCCTGCATTGACAGGAGGGTTTCTTTACCAACTGGGACACTAAGGAAGCCTTCTTTCTAATGTTTCTCACTTGGATTTTTATTTATTATTTAATTTTATAAATAGCACAGTGATAAATAAAGCTTGGACATAGATATTTTATTAGGTATAGTAAAATTTTCTTAACGTAGATTTTTCTAAATGATGATAATAATAATTAAAGCAGCCTATTCTAAATCTGTACTGAGCAGCTCACATGCATTATTTGACTGACACATGTTGCAGTTTTGCAAGATTGTTATTATGATCATTTACAATTAAACAATAGTTTATTTGCAATGTTATATTAATTTCAGGGGACAGAAAAGTGATTCAGTTACACACACACATATAGATATACTCTTTTTCAAGTTAGTTTCCCATGTAGGCTATTTGAAAATATTGAGTATAACCTCCTGTGATATATAGCAGGTCTTTGTCATTTCCCAAACTCTTAATTTATCCCTCCCCTGCTCCCTTTCCCTTTTAGTAATCACAAATTTATTTTCTATGTCCGTAACTCTATTTCTGCTTTGTAAATAGGTTCATTTGTATCATTTTAAAAAAGATAAGATTTCACTATGTTATATAATATTTGTCTTTGTCTAACTTACTTCACTTAGTATAATCTCTAAATCTATCCATGTTGCTGCAAATTTTGGTTGCCTGAATGTCGTGGTTATTATATAAATAGTGCTGCAGTAAACACTGAGGTGCTTGTATCTTTTTGAGTTATCGTCTTCTCTGTATACATGCCCAGGAATGGGACTGCAGGATCACACAGTAGTTCTATTTTCAGTTTTTCGGGAACCTCCATACTGTGTCCATAGTGGCTATTACAATTTTACATTCTGGCAAACGGAGTGAGAAGGTTCTCTTTCCTCCACACCATCTCCCACATTTATTGATTATAGACTTTTGATGATAACCATTCTGACAGATGAGGAGATAACTCTCTGCCCTTTGGATTTGCATTTCTCTAATAATTAATGATGTTGAGCATCTTTCCATGTGTGTTTGGCCTGCTGCATGTTTTCTGCCCATTTTTCAACTCAATTGCTTTTGGTGGTTTTGTTGTTGTTGCTGTTGTTGTTTTTGTATTGAGCTGAATGAGCTACTTGCATATTTTGAAGATTAGCTCCTTGTTGCTTGCAAATATTTTCTCTCAGTCTGTAGGTTTTCTGTTTGTGTTGTTTATGGTTTCTTTTCCTGTGCAAAATTTTTTTAGATTAGATAACTAATCAGAAAGGCCAACTGTGCTATTAGCAAGTAAATGGGAGGGCCTGAATGGGGTTCAAGTATGCCAGAGTTCAGGGTGCATCACAAAAGCACTGCCTGCATGCATGTCAAAGGCATGAAAATACAACCACCTTCAGAAAAATAGAAACAAGGGTTTAAAGTTTACATAAAATTTACCCTTGTTGTTATCATGATATTCTCAGTAAAATTCCCTCCCAGGACTCATGATAAGTGGAAGAGAACTCCTACGTTTAATTTTTAACTGTACGTATCTAATAATGAAGATACAAACCTCGGTGGATAACCACTAGGGTGAGAGTCTTAAAAATGTGAAAAATTTGCCACCTCTTTAGGAGTCATTATAGAAAAGTCGCTCAGTCATGTCCGACTCTTTGGGAGCCCATGGACTGTAGCCTACCAGGCTTCTCTGTCCATGGGATTCTCTAGGCAAGAATACTGGAATGGGTTACCATTTCCTTCTCCAGGGGATCTTCCCGACCCAGGGATTGACCCGAGGTCTCCCGCATCGGAGGCAGATGCTTTAACCTCTGAGCCACCAGGGAAGCCCTTAGGAGTCATTAGATGTTTAAATAAACCACTGTATGGGTGTCACCAGTTGGAGGAGAATTCTATTTAAACCTGAAAATACTCTGAGAACAAAAATAGATTTCAAAAGCTTCACAAGTTAATGGATGACAGGAAAAAAATTAACAGTGCAGCTGAAACTTTTGTTCAAGTGCTGCTGACAAAGACAGTTGGCTTAATAGGAGGCACATAGAACATTTTTGCTTGAAAATTCACTTTATAAATGGAAGTTGAATGCAAGTACTAATATTTGGTCAGTAAAGATAGCATCTAGGCTTAAAGAGACAAAATTTTTTGCCATTGAGAGAAACAGAAAGGAGTCACCTCTATAAAACAATGAATGATTGAATGCACTATAGAATTACGTATGTAAAATAATAACCCATGAAATGAACCATCAATGAAGCCCCCCAAAAGGGGACATTTTATAGAAGCAGAAATTAGTCACTGTATTTTGCAGAATGGAAGTGCAAAATAAGTGAATTAGGTTCACCTAGTCTAGCCTACAGGGCTTCCCTGGTAGCTCGGTGAAAAAGAATCTGCCTGCAATTCAGGACACTGGGGTTTGACCCCTGAGTTGGGAAGATCCTCTGGAGGAGGGCATAGCAGCCCACTCCAGTACTCTTGACTGAAAAATCCCATGGACAGAGGAGCCTGGCGGGCTACAGTTCACAGGGTTGCACAGCATCAGATATGACTGAGTGACTAAGCAGCAGCAGCAGTGTAGCCTACTCCCTGGACCTGCGGTATTACTAGCACTTTTGTGCTTAGACAATAGCAAACAGATAGTTGCTACAGATATAACCTGGCAAGGCAAAACACCCATAGATTCAAGAATTCAGGAGTAAGGGTCTGGGTCACTCTACTGGGCAACCAACCCAGGTCAGCGGAAGGAGCAAAGGGAGACTGCTCTGCAAATGGACAATGGAGGATTATGAAACGTTGTGTCTTAAGGAAATTATACAAAATAATACAGAATGGGAGACAACAGAGCATGACACGGTTGGATGACATCACCGACTCGATGGACATGAGTTTGAGCAAGCTCCGGGAGTTGCTGATGGACAGGGAAGTCTGGCGTGTGCAGTCCACGGGGTTGCAGAGTTAGACTGCGACTGAACTGAATACAGAATGGGAAAAAAAAAAAAAAAACAACCATAGTGGATCATTTTACCTGTGAGTAGGCTGACTAAAGCAGAGTGGAATTGCTGGTGTTAGAGAGAAGAGAAAGTCTGTGTATTTGAATAGAATAGAGGGATGAGAGTGTAAACACAAATACAGGCCGGTCATGTGCTGGAGAAGACTCGCGAGAGTCCCTAAGACAGTAAGGAGATGAGACCAGTCAATCCCAAAGGAAGTCAGCCCTGCATATTCATTGGAAGGACTGGCACTAAAGCTGACATTCCAAAACTGTGGCCACTTAATATGAAGAGCTGACTCATTGGAAACGCTGGAAAGATTGAGAACAAGAGGAGAAAAGGTGTGACAGAGGATGAGCTGGTGGGATGGCATCTCTGATTCAGAGGACATGAGTTTGAGCAAACTTAGGGAGGTAGTGAGACAGGGAAGCCTGAAGTGCTGCAGCTCATGGGGTCACAAAGAGTTGGATATGACTTAGTGACTGAACAACAGAATATTATGGTGGGAAGATAAAATCATACCCAAGTGATTGGATTTATGCAATAATAGTTGAGGTCATTGATTACCCTCGAGTGTGGGCACAGCAAATGCTGAAACTTTTAAGAGGGAGAGAGTTATGTGCAATAGTTTTCTGAGAGAGGACAAATACGCTTATATAGAAAGTGTGGTTCTTAGGAAAATACGGTTGATACAGATTGGGGCACTTGAAATAGACATCTTGGAGTCTGAGCAGCTGTGGATGGGAGAAGATGTAGTATATGTCCTCGGACACCAGAAGTGGGAGCACACAGAGACAAGGTTATTGGAGCTGGAATGTCAAGAACAGAATAGTCCAGGCTATTGGATAATATTATCACCATAGTGGTGAAGGCCACCAATGATGTTAACAGAAGTTAGTGGTAGAGAAGATGACTGTAAGCCAGATGCTAAAGACATTAATGGATAAGGGTTACTGACTGGTGAGTAGTTGATGACTGCAATAAAGAAGGGAGTAGTGGGTGCTAAAATTTAATGGCACAACTTAAGAGATGCTTTTCTATATAGCTAGTGGAATAAATAGTTTGGAAGTTGCAGTAAGGAGCAAGCAGAAAACTTAATCCCACTACAAGAGCTAACTGAAGCTCATGGCAAACAAAAGAGCATTTTTCCTCTGTCTCTCACAAATCACACACACATGCCTGTGTTTGAGTACTCACTTATTCTCATATATGTTACCTTAATACAATTAAGCAAATACATATACCCTTACACAACTAAATAGACTCATATAATTTCAACAATTCTTTTTAAAGTATTTCTTTATAATGTGAGAGGTTCATTTACCACATCCAATATGTAAAAGTATACTATTTCAATATTTATACTGAATAAGTAAACTGTTTATATATGTTTAATTTATAAGCACCTCTATACACATCTATATGAATTAGATGTGTGCATTTTTTCACATATATGTTGAATTTTCTCTGCTGATTTATTGTTTTTCAAAACTATGTTTGGACGATTCAAACAGATGTGTTGTAACTATATTAAAACTTTGTTTTTAGGAATGATTTGGCAAGGATCTGGAGAAGGGGCAAAGAGATGGTCTAGAGGACCAATGGGCATGAGAGAGACCTGCTGGCACCACTGACTACCTTCTGCACATACCTCCTTTCCTTCCTGCCTGGCCCCCGTGTTCAAGTATCAGCAAGGTTTGGCTTCAGGGGAATTTGGTCTTCTAACCACACCAAACTTATGTGAATGTTGGCTGTATTAGAACACTTCTGATATTTCTGCACCAAACCCAGTGAAACTGACATGCAACAACACAAGAGAAAGGCTACTAAGGGCACTTATGATAATCATTTCCTCTCTTGTAAATAGTGACCCATTTGAGAGGAATGCCGATAAGGCCATGCTGTCCAGATTTTTCTTCCAGCTATAATAACTGGAACAATGATAGTCACACTGAAACCAGGGATGGATTTCACCTGGGGAAATAAGCAACAATACAAAGATTAAAGACAATTAAAAGAGTGAATTGTGACATCAAAATGATTTCAAACTTGGTATAACAACTGTAAGAAACACCGCGGGAAGAAAAGCCACCTCTAAGGATCGTCCATGGAAAACTTTATTGGGCGGTCGCTCTGGTGGGGAGCAGGGACAGGAAGGGAGTCTGCGAGGTATGGGGGGAGGGCACGAGGTTTTATAGTGAGGGCTGGCGTTCAAGCCAGGTCCTTCCACATAAGGTAGGAAGTGCGGGCTGTAGTGGTGATTGGCTCTTGATTGAGCCAGGCCATGGGGTTGGTTCCCAGAAGTTTGGTCCGCTTCCAGTTCCTGTTTGGGTGGTGGCCAACCGCCAGGACCTTTCACGACACTTTTCTGGGGCTTTTTGTCGAGACATGCCCGACCATGCTCGACCTTTCAACAACAACAACAAACAAAAACGTTTAAAATATCTTGGTTATCACAATTGTTTCCAGTTGGTTGGACTTTCTCTTCTCTATAATGTCAGTTGTTGTTGTTGTTCAGTCACCCAGTTGTGTCCAACTCTTTGTGACCCCATGGACTGCAGCACTCCAGGCCTCCCAGTCCCGCACTATCTACCAGAGTTTGCCCAAGTTCATGTTCATTGAATTAATGATGCTGTCTAGCCATGTCATCTTCTGATGCCCTCTTCTCCTTCTGCCCTCAATCTTTATCAGCATCAGGGACTTTTCCAGTGAGCCATCAATTCACATCAGATGAGCAAAATACTGGAGCTTCACCTTCAGCTTCAGCCCTTCCAGTGAATATTCAGGGTTGATTTCCCTAAGACGGACTGGTTGGATTTCCATGCTGTCCATCAGACCTTCAGGAGTCTTCTCCAGCACCACAGTTCAAAGGCATCGATTCTTTGGCACTCTGCCTTCTTTATGGTCCAGCTCTCACAACTCTGGACTTCCCTGGTGGCTCAGACGGTAAAGCGTCTGTCTACAATGCAGGAGACCTGGGTTCCATCCCTGGGTTGGGAATATCCTCTGGAGAAGGAAATGGCAATCCACTCCAGTACTATTGCCTGGAAAATCCCATGGACAGAGGAGCCTGGTAGGTTAAAGTCCTACCAGAGGTCACAACGAGTCAGACACGACTGAGCGACTTCACTTTCTTTCCTTTCCTTTCCTTTCTCCCAACTGTACATGACCACTGGGAAGACCATAGCCCTGACATAATGTCAGTTGGTAATGTCTACTTTCTATTAGTACTGGATGTGATGTTTTCCATTATTAAGGTAAAATGTTTTGTAGCAAGCATGTTCTGTGGCTATGAGGCTGATGATAGTATTTAATTAAAATTCATCATTTTACAAGAGTATAAACTTAGGAATTAAGTTCTCAAACCCTTATATTAGTTATGGGGAAAAAAAAAAAAAAAAACACGAAACCAAATTACTCAGAATAATAAGGATACCTGATGTATTGATAAAATTTGCCATTCACTAAGCACTTGTCTTTAAATCATTGCCTTTAACCTAGAAACTAGTCTTCTATCTTCTTATCTAGTGCTCTTTGTACTACTGCCTTCGGTCCTCATAAATCTCACCATATCGGGAGACAGAAAGATTGATAGAGCTTGCAAATTTGTTTTCTTCTGTCTGACTACAAACCATTTTTTTTTTCCAGAAGCAGGTGGGAAGAAAGTAAGTGTAAATAATAACAATGCTTTCATTCTGTGAAACTATGGAGGGCTGTGAATCTGTCTCCAGGAGATGATGAAGGATGAAACAGTGATATAGAGTAGAGGGTCTTGGCAGAGAGTATCATCTGTTGCCTTTTAGACAGGTAACAGATCATCTCTGGATTTAGGGCAAGGGCTGATGTGCCAAATCAGATTTACTCTGACAGTGGCTGCAGAGTAGAGTAGAAAAAGAGAGAAAAGGAAAAATAAAGGTGTTTTGTTTTTTTTTAATTAAAGTTTCAGTTCAGTTCAGTTCAGCCACTCAGTCACATCCAACTCTTTGCAACCCCATGGACTGCAGCACACCAGGCCTCCCTGTCCATCACCAAATCCTGGAGCTTGCTCAAACTCATGTCCAAACTCTAGTTGGTGATGCAATCCTATCATCACATCCTCTGTGATTCCCCCTTCCTCCTGCCTTCAATCTTTCTCAGCATCAGGGTCTTTTTCCATGAGTCAGTTCTTTGCATCAGATGACCAAAGTATCAGAGCTTCAGCTTCAGCATCAGTCCTTCCAATAAATATTCAGGACTGATTTCCTTTAGGATGGACTGATTGAATCTCCTTACAGTCCAAGGGATTCTCAAGAGTCTTCTCCAACACCACAGTTCAAAAGTATCAATTCTTCAGTGCTCAGCTTTCTTTATGGTCCAACTGTCACATCCGTACATGACTACTGGGAAAACCACAGGATTGACTATCCAGACCTTTGTCAGTAAAGTAATGTCTCTGAAGTAATGTCTCTGCTTTTTAATATGTTGTCTAGGTTTGGCATAGCTTTTTCTTCCAAGGAGCAAGCGCCTTTTAATTTCATGGCTGCAGTCACCATATGCAGTAATTTTGGAGCCTAAGAAAACAGTGTGTCATTGTTTCCTCATGTATTTGTTATGAATTGATGAGACAGAATGCTATGATCTTATTTTCTTGAAAGTTGAGTTTTAAGCCAACTTTTTCACTCTCCTCTTTCACTTTCATCAAGAAGCCTTTCAGTTCTTCCTTTTCTACGATAAGGGACAGAGGTTATTGACATATATCTGAGGTTATTGATATTTCTCCCAGTAATCTTGACTCCAGCTTGTGCTTCATCCACATGTCAACCTTACCACAGGCCAAGTAATGCATTCTTAAATATAAATAATATTATATTAATTATATGTATGAAAAGTGAAATTGTTAGTTGCTCAGTCATGTTCTACTCTCTTCAACCCCATGGACTATTGCCTGCCAGGCTCCTTAGTCCATGGAATTCCCTAGGAAAGAATACTAGAGAATTCCATGGATTGAAAGCATTGTTAACATCTTTCATATTATATCTTTTGAGATTTTTTTTATTGGTGTACAGTTGCTTTACAATATTGGGTTAGATTCTGCTATAGGGCAAAGTGAATCAGCCTTACATATACATATACCCCCCCCCTTTTTTTTAATTTTCTTCCCATTTAGGTCACCACAGAGCATTGGGCTAAACTCAACACCATCACTGTGTGTCCAGAAGACTAACAGATCTAGAGAGATATTTCTTGGTATAATGAGTGAACATTAGACTTGCAAAGTTCTTTAAAGGCCATTTAAACCAGCTACTTCAGAGATGAAAATTTAAGAGCTGTATATTTTGTTGGCTGTCCAAATTTACAGAATTAGCAATAGAGCTGGTGCTAGAATCATACTGAGTTTAGAACATAAGCAACAAATATAAGCCTTCATTCAGTTTGTTCATGTTTACTAAGGTCCTTCTATACTCAGATGTGTCAGAGATCTAACAATATTCACACGAAAACATAGTGCAAAATGTAAAAGAGTCAAGAGTCTCAAGAAAAAGTAAACTTACAGGTGAAATTTAAGTTATAATGTCATAAAATTTCCATGAAATGTTGACTCCTCGTGTTGGGTTCTTGGAAAGCTTCAGGTGAGCAGAGAGAATGGAGAGTCTTCTTATGTACATAAAATGACATGGACAAATGAACACCCATTTGAGTGAAAGTGGATTTATTTCCAAAATATTTGAGGCCCATCTTTTTCCTCTTTCACCTCTCTTCATCTGCCCTCCAAATATGCTCCACATACTGATCCCTGTTCTTTCATAAAATCTGGAAAATGCTTTCAAATTTGGGCTCCTAATTTCCTTCTTAGAACAGTCAATTGCACAGGTCATACAATGGTTGTGTGTTCAATTGGATCAACCATAAAGATCCTAAAGTGTGAAGTGTTAGTCACTCAGTTGTGTCTGACTCTTTGCAACCCCATGGACTATATATAGCCTGCCAGGCTCCTTCGTCCATAGAATTCTCCAGGCAAGACTACTGGAGTGGGTTGCTATTTCCTTCTCCAGGGGATCTTCCTGACTCAGAGATCAAACCCACGTCTCCTGTTTCTCCCGCATTGGTAGGCTGATTCTCTACCGTCTGAGCCACCAGAGAAGACCCTAAAACCTTAGCTAATTCTTAGAACACAATAAATGTTCAAAATGTCACTTTCCTTTCTCCTCTTCCTCACTTCCATGTC
>SJYC01018668.1:0-50036 GCA_006408675.1 Madoqua kirkii
CTGCTTCTTGAACTGCAAACAGATTTCACAGGAGGTAGGTCAGGTGGTCTGGTATTGCCACTGCATTTAAGACTTTTTCACACTTTGTTGTGATACACACAGTTGAAGGCTTTGGCATAGTCAATAAAGCAGAAGTAGATGTTTCTCTGGAACTTTCTCATATTTTCAATGATCCAGCAGATGTTGGAAACTGATGTTAATCTCTGGTCTCTCTGCCTTTTCTAAACCCAGCTTGAACTTCTGGAACTTCATGGTTCACATACTGTTGAAGCCTATCTTGGAGAATTTTGAGCATAACTCTGCAGGTGTGTGAGATGAGTGCAATTGTGCGGTAGTTGGAGCATTCTTTGCTATTGCCTTTCTTTGGGATTAGAATAAAAACTGACCTTTCCAGCCTTGTGGCCTCTGCTGAGTTTTTCAAATCTGCTGGTGTATTAGTGCAGCACTTTCACTGCATCATCTGTTAGGATTTGAAATAGCTCTACTGGAATTCCATCACCTCCACTAGCTTTGTTGGCAGTGATGATTCCTAAGGCCCATTGGACTTTGCATTCCAGGATATCTGGCTCTAGGTGAATGATCACACCACCATGATTATCTGGGTCATGAAGATCTTTTTTTGTGTAGTTTTTCTGTGTATTCTTGCCACCTCTTCTTAATATCTTCTGTTTCTGTTAGGCCCATGCCATTTCTGTCCTTTATTGTACCCAACTTTGCATGAAATGTTCTCTTGGTATCTCTAACTTTCTCTAAGAGATTGCTAGTCTTTCCTTTTATATTGGTTTCCTCTATTTCTTTGCATTAGTCACTAAGGAAGGTTTTCTTATCTCTCTTTGCTATTCCTTGGAATTCTCCATTCAAATGGGTATATCTTTTCTTTTCTCATTTGCCTTTTGCTTCTCTTCTTTTCACAGCTATTTTAAAGACCTCCTCAGACAACCATTTTGCCTTTTTGCATTTCTTCTTCTTGGGCATGGTCTTAATCCCTGTCTCCTGTACAATTTCACGAACCTCTGTCCATAGCTCATCAGGCACTCTGTCTATTAGATCTAATCCCTTGAATCTATTTATCACTTCCACTGTGTAATTGTAAGGGCTTTGATTTAGGTCATACCTGAACAGTCTAATGGTTTTCCCTACTTCTTTCAATTTAAGTCTGAATTTGGCAATAAATAGTTCATGATCTGAACCACAGTCAGTTCCTGGTCTTGTTTTTGCTGACTGTATAGAGCTTCTCCATCTTTGGCTGCAAAGAATATAATTAATCTGATTTCAGTGTTGACCATCTGGTGATATCCGTGTGTAGAGTCTTCTCCTGTGCTGTTGGAAAAGGGTGTTTGCTACGGCCAGTGTGTTCTCTTAGCAAAACTCTATTATCCTTTGCCCTGCTTCATTTTGTACCCCCAGGACAAATTTGCCTGTTACTCCAGGTATTTCTTGACTTCCTACTTTTGCATTCCAATCTCCTATAATGAAAAGGACATCTTTTGGGATGTTAATTCTAGAAGGGCTTGTAGGTCTTCATAGAACCATTAAACTTCACCTTCTTCAGAATTACTTCTCAGGGCATAGGCTTGGATTATTGTGATATTGAATGTTTTGCCTTGGAAACAAATAGGGATCATTCTGTCATTTTTGAGACTGCACCTAAATACTGCATTTCGGGCACTTTTGTTGACTATGATGGCTACATTTCTTCTAAGCAATTCTTGCCCACAGTAGTAGACATAATGGTCATCTGAGTTAAATTTACCCATTACAGTCCATTTTAGCTCACTGATTCTGAAAATGTCGATGTTCACACTTGCTATCTCCTTTTTGACTACTTCCAATTTGCCTTGATTCATGGACCAGGTTTTTCATTCTAGGTTCCTATGTAATATTGCTCTTGAAAGTATAGGACTTTATTTTCATCACCAGTCACATCTACAACTGGGTATTATTTTTGCTTTGGCTCCATCTCTTCATTTTTTCTCGAGTTATTTCTCCACTGATATCCAGTATCATATGGGGCACTTATTGACTTCGGGATTTCATTTTTCAGTGTCCTATATTTTTGCCTTTTCATACTGTTCATGGGGTTCTCTTGGCAAGAATACTGAAGTGGCTTACCATTCCCATCTCCAGTGAACTACGTTTTGTCTGAACTTTCCACCATGACCCATCCATACTGGGCTATTATCATATGCTTAATAAATGCTTGTTTTCCATATCATACATCTAAAACACAAGCTTTAAAGTATAGTTTCAAAAGGGTAAAGCTATATTTATGTATTTAAGTATAAGTAGTTGAAGCTAGAACACTTGGGTAAAGTGATACTTTTGTATCTGCCTATATTTGAATCTTTTCCTTTCTGTATCACATTAGGGAGCACTTCAAGAAACTGAATTTTAAATAATAATGAAAAGGACAGAAATCCAAGGATGACTGCTCCATATGTAGGAGTTTAGAAGAAAGATTTAGAGAAGGACTGTGATGGAAGGGAAAGTATCATGGGAAAAAAAGAGATACTTTTAGAAAATATAAAGCAGGTAGCCTCTTTTCCTATTGAATTTTATATGAAATATGTATATTCTCAAATATGAAGGAAGTAGCTCACAAAAGGTTTTAAATAGTCCAGGACATTAAACACTTAATGATAGAGAATTGCTAACCTAAGCAATAATCTAAAACCAAAGAAAATGGTTCTTTTCATCTCCAAGGATTCAGAATTAGGGAGAGCTGAACCCTATAGGAAAGTAATGATGTTCATATTTTGTGCATGTATTTTTATAGATATCCTTAAGGCATAAGAATTTATTTTTTCACCACAGGGAAAAAAGACCTAAACAGACATTTATCCAAAGAAGACATACAGATGGCTAACAAGTACATGAAAAGATGCTCAACATTACTCATTATTAGAGAAATGAAAATCAAAACCACAACGAGATATCATGTCACACTGGTTAAAATGGCCATCATCAAAAAGTCTACAAAGAGTAAATGCTGGAGAGTGTGTGGAGAACAGGGAATGCTCTTGAACTGTTGGTGGGAATGTAAATTAATACAGCCACTATGGAAGACAGTATGGAGAATCCTTAAAAAAAGAAAACTAAGAATAAAATCACCATGTGACCAAGCAATCCCACTCCTAGGCATGCACCCTGAGGAAACCAAAATTGAAAAAGACATATATCCCACTGTTCATTGCAGTACTATTTATAATAGCTAGAACATGGGAGTAACCTAGATGTCCATTGACAAATGAATGGATCAAGAAGTTGTGGTACATATGCACATTGGAGTATTACTCAGCCATAAAAAAGGAATGTTTTTGTGTCAGTTCAGATTAGGTGGATGAACCTAGAACCTATTACACAGAGTGAAGTGAGTCAGAAAGATAAATATCATATCTGAAGGAGATCAACCCTGGAATTTCTTTGGAAGGAATGATGCTAAAGCTGAAACTCCAGTACTTTGGCCATCTGATGCAAAGAGCTGACTCATTGGAAAAGACTCTGATGCTGGGAGGGATTGGGGGCAGGAGGGGAAGGGGACAACCGAGAATGAGATGGCTGGATGGCATCACGGACTCGATGGACGTGAGTCTGAGTGAACTCCGAGAGATGGTAATGAACAGGGAGGCCTGGTGTACTGCGATTCATGGGGTCGCAAAGAGTTGGACACGACTGAGCAGCTGAAGTGAACTGAACTGAACATATATATACCGAATCTAGAAAAATAGTCCTGAAGAATTTACTTACAGGGCAGCAATGGAGAAATAGACATAGAGAATAGACTTATGGACATGAGGAGAGAGGAAGTGAGGGTGAGATGTACAGAAAGACTAACATGAAAACTTACATTAACATATGTAAAATAGATAAGCAATGTGCATTTGCTGTATGTCTCAGGAAACTCAAACAGTGGCTCTGTATTATTCTAGAGGGGTGGAATGGGACAGGAGATGGGAGGGAGTTCAAAATGGAGGGGATATATATATATATATATATATATGACTAATTCATATTGAGGTTTATCTGAAAAACATTCTGTAAAGCAATTATCCTTCAATAAAAAATAAATTATAAAGAAAGAAAGAACTTGTTCTTTCATCAGGACTAAAATTAATATTTTAAAGCTAAATTAGATCTTCTCACCAAAGACAGAAAACCCCAAGGAAAACACTGTCAGGAGAAAGGCATAAAAATACCAAGATACTGCCTAAAAATGTACCTTAAAAGAAGTATGGAAAGCTTCAAATAGGAAAAATGATACTACCAACTTTTTCCTAAGAAAACAAAATAGAAATTCCTGTCCATGTCCGTCTTCCTGAAGTGAATCTTTAGACTCTAGATACAGTATATGCCTTTAGGAAATAGACTATAAACCACTTGGGAGTCTTTAGAAAATCAAACAAACCTGAAGAATAATTTAAAAGGTGGTCTTCCCCTGCAACCTAAGTTAGACTTCCCAGGTGTCTGACTAATTCTCTAGTCTACCAAAAATCCTCTTCCCAAATCCACCCTGTAGATGGTTCCTGAATGGTGTTTTAATATTTAAGGGCCATTTCAGAAATAACTGCAGATAGAAAATCTGCATCTAAAAATATATCCCTTGTTTAAAGTTGCTAATACTGAAAGTAACATGACTCTATTTAAGCTCTTTTTATTGACATCTTTGTGATTAGCTATCTGAGCTAGTGCTACATCCATAAATAGTCCAACCAAACTATGACCCAAGGGCCCTATCTGACCTGATGCTGTGTGGTACTTAGTCACTCAGTCATGTCTGAGTCTTTATAATCCCATGACTGCAGCCCTCCAGGCTCCACTGTCCATGGGGAGTCTCCAGGCAAGAATACTGGAGTTGGTTGCCATGCCCATCTCCAAGGGATTTTCCAAACCCAGGGATTGAACCCAGCTCTACCACATTTCAGGTGGATTCTTTACCATCTGAGCCACCAGGGAATCCTTGGTGACTACTTTTTCATAACCTGTGAGCTAAGGATGGCTTTAAAATTTTAAATAGTTGTAAAATATTCAAAAGAAGAATAGTATTTAACAACATGTAAAACAAGCTGGTTTTAGAAAAGGGAGAGGAACCAGAGATCAAATTGCCAACATCTGCTGGATCATGGAAAAAACAAGAGAGTTCCAGAAAAACATCTATTTCTGCTTTATTGACTATGCCAAAGCCTTTGACTGTGTGGATCACAATAAACTGTGGAAAATTCTGAAAGAGATGAGAATCCCAGACCACCTGACCTGCCTCTTGAGAAACCTATATGCAGATCACAAAGCAACAGTTAGAAGTGGACATGGAACAACAGACTGGTTCCAAATAGGAAAAGGAGTATGTCAAGGCTGTATATTCTCACCTTGCTTATTTAACTTCTATGCAGAGTACATTATGAGAAATGCTGGGCTGGAAGAAGCACAAGCTGGAATCAAGATTGCTGGAAGAAATGTCAGTAACCTCAGATATGCAGATGATATGACCCTTATGGCAGAAAGTGAAGAGGAACTAAAAAGCCTCTTAATGAAAGTGAAAGAGGAGAGTGAAAAAGTTGTCTTCAAGCTCAACATTCAGAAAACGAAGATCATGGCATCTGGTCCCATCACTTCATGGCAAATAGATGGGGAAACAGTGGAAATAGTGTCAGACTTTATTTTGGGGGGCTCCCACATCACTGCAGATGGTGATTGCAGCCATGAAATTAAAAGACGCTTACTCCTTGGAAGGAAAGTTATGACCAACCTAGATAGTATATTCAAAAGCAGAGATATTACTTTGCCAACAAATGTCCATCTAGTCAAGGCTGTGGTTTTTCCTGTAGTCATGTATGGATGTGGGAGTTGGACTGTGAAGAAGGCTGAACACAAAGAATTGATGCTTTTGAACTGTGGTGTTGGAGAAGACTCTTGAGAGTCCCTTGGATTGCAAGGAGATCCAACCAGTCCATCCTAAAGGAGATCAGTCCCAGGATTTCTTTGGAAGGACTGATGCTGAAGCTGAAACTCCAGTACTTTGGCCACCTCATGGGAAGAGTTGACTCATTGGAAAAGACCCTGATTCTGGGAGGAATTGGGGGCAGGAGGAGAAGGGGATGACAGAGGATGAGATGGCTGGATGGCATCACCAACTTGATGGACATGAGTTTGAGTGAACTCTGGGAGTTGGTGATGGACAGGGAAGCTTGGCATGCTGTGATTCATGGGGTTGCAAAGAGTCAGACACAACTAAGTGATTGAACTGAACTGAACTGAAACATGATGAAAAATTCAAGTGTCAGTGTACCTAAATAAAGTACTGCTGGAATACAGCATGGCATATTCATATACATATCATCCATGGGTGTTCTCATCCTATTACAGCCAAGTCAAGCTCAGTAGCTGTAACAGAGTGTAAGGCTCAATAAACCTAGACTATTTACTATCTGACCCATTACAGAAAAAGTTTGCAGCCCCTCTATAACAATTGTGTTTTTCTGAGACAGAGCTCATTTCTAATATTATCTTCTATTCTGAATATATGTCCTCATTGTTTGGCAAAAGATGTGTTAACTAGAAATCTCCATCTGAGTAGTATAAAATCACTTGCTTCTCAAAAGAATCAAGTTCATGGTATTCACTGGGCACTTGGAATAGGAATTTCCTATCCATCAAGTTCTGGTTCTCATTCATAACCTAGTGAAGAATGCAATTTTGATCCACACTTACTTAACACTGAGTGACCAGAGAATTATTTATAGTAAACACTCTTAAGGACGATGCATGAGCCTATTTCTTCAGTAATTTTTACCTGGTATGAATCAGCCAGCTATGCTTGGGAAGTTTTACAGGTTCTTCAAGTGCATGGCTTTGGTAATCCACAAAAGGATGAGATTCAGTCCCTATCCTCAAAGCACTATCAACATATAGAAGAACACCAATTAAGGAGGGAAGTCACAGTGTGTGTTTGGAGAATAGATTGGTTCTGGAGTATTCATATCAGTATGGGAATTCTTTATAGGTTGTTGATAACATAAGGGAAGTAAGTACACAATTGTTAGTGTTTTATAAGTCAAGCTGATCAAAGTCAATTAGCTAACAAATTTGTCAACTTTGATTATTTTGGGGGGTTAAAATTCTTTCTTTTATGATATAATGTTGACCAAATTATTGAAAATGGCATTCTTATCTGCTTCATGGTATATATTATTTTTATAATATAGAGTAAGGGCATTTCCACAGCCTCAAATAATCAAAATCAGTCGATGCAGTCTCTCAGTCATGTTTGACTCTTTATGATTTAACATAAGGGAAGTAAGTACACAATTGTTAGTGTTTTATAAGTCAAGCTGATCAAAGTCAATTAGCTAACAAATTTGTCAACTTTGATTATTTTGGGGGGTTAAAATTCTTTCTTTTATGATATAATGTTGACCAAATTATTGAAAATGGCATTCTTATCTGCTTTCATGGTATATATTATTTTTATAATATAGAGTAAGGGCATTTCCACAGCCTCAAATAATCAAAATCAGTCGATGCAGTCTCTCAGTCATGTTTGACTCTTTATGATTCCATGGACTGCATCACTCCAGGCTTCCCTGTCCATCACCAACTCCTGGAGCTTATTCAAACTCATGTCCATTGAGTCAGTGATGCCATCCAACCATCTCATCCTGTGTCATTCCCTTCTTCTCCTGCCTTCAATTTTTACCAGAATCAGGATCTTTTCAAATGAGTCAGTCCTTTGCATCAGTTAGCCAAAGTATTGGAGGTTCAGCTTCAGCATCAGTTCTTCCAATGAACATTCAGGACTGATTTCTTTTAGGGTAGGATGGTTGGATCTCCTAGTTGTTCAAGGGACTCTCAAGAGTCTTCTCCAATACCACAGTTTAAAAGCATTAATTCTTCTGCACTCAGCTTTCTTTATAGTCCAACTGTCACATCCATACATGACTACCAGAAAAACCATAGCTTTGACTAGACGGACTTTTGTTGGCAAAGTAACGTCTCTGCTTTTGAATATGCTGTCTAGGTTGGTCATAACTTTTCTTCCAAGAAGCAAGCATCTTTTAATTTCATAGCTGCAGTCACAATCTGCAGTGATCTTTGGGTTCCAAATAAAATTTGACACAGTTTCCATTGTTTCCCTATCTATTTGCCATGAAGTGATGGGACTAGATGCCATGATCTTAGTTTTCTGAATGTTGAGTTCTTAGATAAATTATATTATTCCTAAGAACTTTATGCATAAATATATAGAAGTACACACATATATATGGATAAAAGCTTATAATATCATTAATACATACATGGGGAGAATATTGAAATATTAAATAATGATTAAAGTAAATAAATTTTCATGATAATTTCGTTTCTCAAGATACACTTGAGAATTATTTCATTTAACAGATGATTTTGAAAGAAATTACATTTTTATTTGGGGATGCTGTTATTCATTTACAATCCTTGAATCAGATTCATGTCAGAGTTCTTTATATATTTTTGCATTTAACTTTTAGTCTCAAAGAGTCTATCAAAATCTCACTAATATGAGGTGATTTCTAGTTGATTCTGAAATAAACGCTGTCAAGGAGAATTCTAAGCTGCCTCCTGTAGGGCCTTAAAGCTGGTGTTTCTGGCTGCTTTATGAATGACCAATGTTCCTTTGCATAGTCCCCAGGGTAAGAACTGGTCAGTGTATTGAGAGGTGGCATGTGAACAGAGGACATGATGCGGTGGGTATTCTCAGAGAGTACACTGACTTATTAGAAGTCACTTAAGGGAAAGGACTCCCATGTGATCAAGTTATTTGAGATGGTTCATTTAGAAAGTAGCAGTTTGCTTCCTGAACCATTGACTGAGGGTTTCAACAGAGTTCGAATAATTTCCTTCACCAGCCAAGCATGCTTCAGTGATGGCGAGCCGCTGCAGAATGACAGCTCAGAACTGTAACAGTGTAAATTGATTTTTGACAAACACATTCTAAGCAAACCAACCGCATGCTGACAACGTTTTCCCTAACCACCACCATCACCTTGCCAAAAATTGTGAAGAGTCAATAAAAAATGCAAATTCTGAAAAAAAAATGTGTACATGCTGGTGCTCACACACACAGAGAGACATAATGAAGAGGGCGCTGAGGCGTCGGTGCAAAATCCTGCCAAACTGCAGATTATTTATAGGCGGAGTAATTTTAGTTCAGGGAGTGTAGATCATCTGTACAATTGCTAAGTATATTAAGGTGTGATATATCTGAAAATGTGTAATTCTACATCAAACCGCAGTATGGAACCTTTACCTCATCAGTGAAATCTCTATACTGGTTCAAACATATAAGTCTCCCTGCCACAGTGAGGATGCCATAAGATAATTAGTTTGATGAAGCATGCAAATGAGCTCTCAAAGACGATGTAAAAGTAACTATGTATTGCTTTTTTGTACAACGTGCTTCTTTATCGTTTTTGCCCTCTCCCAAATGCCAAAATATTCCAGTATTGCACAACGAAACTTAAAAAGTAACATTAATCAGAAGCAAAGAGCCAAAAGCTTCTTCAGAATTTGTCAAATCCCCTTGTGCACACAAGTGCTCCCAGGAGTTCTTGAATTTCTTCTCTGGTAACAGATAAACATCACTTGAACTTGAATGGTGAGTCTGACACTGTGTTTCCACAAAGTAATTCCCATTTTGCACACAAGTCTGCTGAGGCTTTTTTTTTTAATATAAGTTTCTTTATTTTAATTGGAGGATAATTACCATATTGCATTGGTTTTGCCATACATCAACATGAATCCACCACAGGTACACACGTGTTCTCCATCCTGAACCCCACTCCCTCCTCCTTCCCTGTACCATCCCTCCATTAAATAAAATGCAGACCATGCATTATGCAATTGTGAAATGTTTTATGTAAGATCCAGGCATAAGTCTTCTTATCACTGTAGTTACCATGAGATCAGAGAGTATTTCAGAAGCTGACTGATAGAAAAGCAAGGAAGATCACATTTAGGCAAGGAACCATCATAAACTGCCAGATATATTCTTCAGCACAAGTGATTTTTTCTTCCTTTCCCTGCAAACATTGACTGCATATTATTGTATCATGTAATATAAATTTTTTACAGTGCTGCCCTTCATTCATCCCCTCCTTCAGAAAAATAAATCTATAACTTTTTAAAATTTTCATTCGTATTTGCCCACACCTCTCTCAAGTGTAGTGGGTGCTCAGCAGCTAAATCCTTTACACTTAAATCCTGTCCTATTCTTTGAAACCCCGTGGATTTATAAGCCTGCTAGGCTTCTCTGTCCATGAAATTTTCTGGATAAGAACACTGGAGTGAGTTGCCGTTTTCTATACCTGGGGATCTTCCCAATCCAGGGATCAAATCTTCCAAATCTTGCATTGGCAGTCAGATTCTCTACCAATTGTGCCCTGCTGGAAAAAGATAAAATGGTATAAAGAATGAGGTAATAGCCACATCAACTGAGAATCAGTGCCTAATTGTTAATTAGATCAAATTGTTAAAACTTCCAAAGGCCCCTTACACAAGTTTAAGCATTTCCAGTGAAAGTAAGAGTTGCTTGGTTGTGTCCAGCTCTTTGTGACCCCATGGACTGTACAGTCCATGGAATTCTCCAAGCCAGAATACTAGAGCGGGTAGCATTTCACTTCTCCAGGGTATCTTCCCAACCCATGGATTGAACCTAGGTCTCCTGCATTGCATGTGGATTCTTTACCAGCTGAGCCACAAGGGAAGACCAAGAGTGCTGGAGTGGTTAGCCTATCCTTTCTCCAGACGATCTTCCCAACCCAGGAATTGAACCAGGGTCTCCTGCATTGCAGGCGGATTCTTTATCAACTGAGCTATTAGGGAAGGCCTAAGCATTTCCAGTTTTCACATACATTATCTCAATTCTGGGTAATAGATAATCTACGTTACTTCTAGTTTACAAACAAGGAAACCCAAGTACTGCGACAGCATTTGCTGTTATTCAGTTGCTAAATCTTGTCTGACTCTTTCTGACCCTATGGACTGCAGCATGCCAGGTTTCCCCATCCTTCACCTTCTCCAGGAGCTTGCTTAAACTCATGTCCATTGAGTCAGTGGTGCCATCCAACCATCTCATCCTCTGCCATCCGACCATCTCATCCTCCGCCATCCCCTTCTCCTCCTGCCTTCAATCTTTCCCAGCATCAGGGTTTTTCCAGTGAGTGGGCTTTTTGCATCAAGTTCATAGTCCTAGTACAATTGTCTATCTTGCCTCAGGGATCAGACCACTAATGGTTAATATAATCCTCATAAGTAAAGTCTGTAGAGCAAATTCCAGATCACTGTGACCCCTCTAGTCTCTTTGGACATATGGACAAACAGCACCATTTACTATTTTTAGGACATTTTTGTCAATCACAAAATGGATTGTGATGCTTTGGGTATTGTTAAGTTAGATTACTCTTTAGTATTTCATTGTTTAATCTTAATATATGAATGCCTTGTTTCTATATCAAGAATGTTAGTACCCAAACTTTCAACTTAGCTTAGAATCTGGAATCAGAACTGATTTCCAGGCTTTGTCATGCAATAAGATGCAATTTGAGGCAACTTTCTTTAGCAATTCAATCATCTGCCTGCATGCAGGGTCACTTTAGTCATGTCCGACTTTGTGACGCTGTGGACTGTAGCCCTCAAGGCTCCTCTGTCCATGGGATTCTCCAGGCAAGAATACTGGAGTGGGTTGCCATGCCTTACTCCAGGGAATCTTCCTGACCAGGGATCAAACCTGCATCTCCTGCAGCTTCTGCATTGCAGGTGGATTCTTCACCACTGAGCCACTGGAGATGCAATTCAATCATAAATATCCTCATGCATAAACAGTAAGATGATAATAATATTCATCTTATGAGTCACAGCTGGGAAAAAAATAAAGTGAAGTGTTATTTGCTCAGTCATTTCTGACTCTTTGCAACCTCATAGACTGAAGCCTGCCAGCCTCATTTATCCATGGAATTCTCCAGGCAGGAATAGGAAAGTGGGTTGTCATTCCCTTCTCTGGGGATCTTCCTGACCCAGGAATCAAACGTGGGTCTGCTGCATTGCTGGCCGATTCTTGACCATCTGAGCTGCCAGGGAAGCCCATCAGTCATTGTGAGGGTTCACTACAATACAGAGAGAGAAACTGATTAGTATCACTTAGAATACACAGCACACACTTGGAAATGGCACGCACCTTTAAAATTATAACTAATCTCACAATACATTTGATTTATCCAAAGGATAGATTTCCCAGGTGGCTCAGTGGTAAAGAATCTGCCTGCCAAGGCACGAGACTTAAGAGACCCAGTTTCATTCCCTGTGTCGGAAAAATCCCCTGGAGGAGGAAATGGCACTCCACTTCAGTATTCTTGCTGGGAGAATCCCATGGACAGGGGAACCTGATGGGTTACAGTTCATGGGGTTACAAAGAGCTGGACACAGGTGAGTATCCGAGCACATCCAAAGGACAAGGGGATGCCTGTTTGCTTTTAGACTCTTCTTAGAGACTAGCCAGTGTATGCACAGAGAAGGTATCCAACACATATGTACTGACTGATTTAAGATAATGTCCAATAAATTATGAGATGTGGGCCTCCTGAGTATATTTACAAAGTAAATTGTGAATCAAAAAGAGTAACATGTTTTAAGTTATCAAAAATGACTTAAAAATGTATCTATGCATATAACTGAGTCATTTTGCTATACAGAAGAAATTAACACAGCATTGTAAATCAACTATACTTTCATAAAAATACATTTTTTAAAAGAGGAACATGTCACAAAGCTGTAACAGAAAACATATGGTAATGCATATAGTGGTTTCCTAAAAAATGTGGTCATTTACAAAGAGAAAGCAAAATGAAAAGTGGAAAAACCTACTCAAGATAGCCCCAAAAAGTACAAATGTGGTTACTGGAGCAGCAGACATCAGAAAAATGAAATATGGGCAGGCTTTTTGAGAATATAGGTTACAACTAGAGAGTTTCAAAGAATGTATTCTCTCCCTCTCTCACTCTATCTCTCTGTCTCTCTTCTCTTAGACTTTTGGAAAACCTACTTCATAATCTGGGGGCTTCAGCATGGTATAATACCTGATCTGCTTAAAAACAGTGTACTTTCCTGATACTCATCTGAAGATGTGAAATTTGAATGACTTTTGAATTTGCTCAGCATCTTGTACCATTTGTAACCTCAAGAAAATGAACTATTTCAGAGTCTTAACCTTTGTTTGTTATCTGTTCCTCACTTTCTATGTGAGCTTCCTATTAACATATGTGAGGATATGTACACAATTAGAAAGTAAAAATTGCAGAGTGAAACAAATGATAAAATGCCAGCTGTTATAATCAACATTATGCAGCTCTCGTGATGGAACCACTGATAGGAAAATGTAGTCGCAGTTGTAGGTCCTAATTAATCTGAGGGATGGGAATATGAACATGAGTTACTATTATGTGCACCAAGTGGGAAAGAAAGTTTATCGGTCTCAAGATAAAAATATAATACCACAAGTATACACAGAACTTTGTTCTTAACATTTTTTTCAGTCCACAAAATATTCCAAGTCCTCAGTAAATGAAATCTACTCTGGAATCCCATATACTACTCTGCAATTTTTCAGTAATTATACTTATTATATCATTATTGTATCTTATGTTTATATAATACTTTATAACTTGAAAAATCCTGATGGAACTATTTGCAGGGCAGGAATAGAGATGCAGACACAGAAAATGACACGTGGACACAGAAAGGGAAGAGGGTGGGATGAATTGAGAGGGTAGCATTGATATATATACACTACCATGTGTGAAATAGATAGCTAGTGGGAATCTGGGGCTTCCCTGGTGGCTCAGAGAGTAAAGAATCTGCCTGCAATGCAAGAGACCTGAGTTTGATCCCTGGGTTGGGAAGATCCCCTGGAGGAGGGCATGGCAACCCATTCCAGTTTTCTTGCCTGGAGAATCCCCATGGACAGAGGAGCCTGACGTAATCAAAGACTTGAGCACATTAACACAAAGTGGGTTCATGCATCAGAGGGGAAGTTTGGCAGAGTGAGCAACACTTAACAAGCGCCTCATAAATGATGGCGCTGCATCTGGTTAAGAGAAAAATATCAAACCCTGTATACTCATCTGAAAATTCAAAACGTTATCACCTTTTCGAGTCCATGTGACAGATTAAAAGAAGTCGTATAAGAGAACATGTGGGTCTTCAAATGCTACAAAAGACAACACAAGAAACATCAGTGAACCAGTGTGAAAGTGTTAGTCTCTCAGTTGTGTCTGACTCTTTGTGACCCCACGAGCTGTAGCCTGCCAGCTCCTCTGTCCATGGAATTCTCCAGGCAAGAATACTGGAGTGGGTAGCCATTTCGTTCTCCATGGGAGCTTTCTGACTCAGGGATTGAACCCTTATCTCCTAAATTGCAGCAGATTCTTTACTATCTGAGCCACTAGAGAAGCCCATATATATATATATATATATATATATGAGCTGACTCAGTGGATCAGCAGTAAAATATCTGCCTGCAATGGGAGACTCAAAAGACATGGGAAGATTCCCTGGAGTGGGAAATGGCAACCCACTCCAGTATTCTTGTCTGGAGAATCCCATGGACAGAGGAAACTGGCAGGCTCTAGTCCAAAGGGTTGCAAAGAGTTGGGCATGACTGAGCATACCACAGTATATATATATATACTTTTTGTTTTTTACTTGAACGCCAGAAGAATACCATCACTTGGATCTTTACATGTATAATTTGGGGGGATATGTCAACAATGTGGATAGAGTTTTTAAAAAGATATTTCTTGTCTCACTATTATTTATTATAAAAACTGTCAATTTACATTCAACAAAACACCAGTGCAGGTATTCAGTATACTCCATGTATGTTACTGTCTACCAAGGACAAGCCTCACAAAACCAAGAAATAAGAAGCTCTGATATCGCTTAGATAGTTTCTTTCAACTCATTTTCCTTTGACTCTGTTTCAACAGATGTTTATCGAGCTTCCCTGATATTCTAGACCCCACACTGGCCGCTGGGAATCGAGAAGGGAAGAAAAGCAAGGCCTTTCCCTTCTAACCCTTCCAGAGTCTTGCAGACAGCTTGTCACAAGCAATAATCAAAGGCAATGAGATTCTGCCTGAGCTGCAGAGGATCCTGATCCTGCTGGGGAATCCTTGAGAGGAGAGAACTATCACCCTCCTGTGGAGTCATGGATGGTTTCTCAGAGATAAAATTTTACCTGGGTCTTAAATGGTAAGCTATCATTTCCAATGTAGAAATGAGAGAAGGCTTCACAGAGAGAAATAATTGGACCAAAAAAGGACTCGGTTCTGTGTGGTCATCGAGGTAAGAGATGAAGCTAGGAAGAATTATTTTAACAAGGTGATGAAGGAGTTTTGACTCATCTTTGCTTTCAACCATGTAGAAAACATTTACACAATTTCAAAAAACTTTCTGTCTTTGCTTTATTCTTATCTCCTTAGTATTTATCCCTTTGCTGTTTTTCATTCACTCAGTCCTGTCCAACTCTGTGACCCCATGGGCTGCAGCATGCCAGGCTCCTCTCTCCTTCACTCTCTCCTGAACTTTACTCAAACTCACGTCCGTCAGGTTGGTGATGCCATCCAGCCACTCACCCTCTGTTGTCCCTGTTCTCCTCCTGCCCTCAGTCTTTCCCAGCACTGGGGTCTTTTCCAGTGAGTTGCTGCTGCTGCTAAGTCACTTCGGTCGTGTCTGACGCTGTGTGACCCCATAGACAGCACCCCACCAGGCTCCCCCGTCCCTGGGATTCTCCAGGCAAGAACACTGGAGTGGGTTGCCATTTCCTTCTCCAATGCATGAAAGTGAAAAGTGGAAATGAAGCTGCTCAGCTGTGTCCGACCCTCAGCGACCCCATGGACTGCAGCCTTCCAGGCTCCTCTGTCCATGGGATTTTCCAGGCAAGAGTGCTGGAGTGGGGTGCCATTGCCTTCTCTGTCCAATGAGTTGACTCTTAACCTAATAAATATTTTACTGTTGTTGTTGTCATTTTTGATCTCACTTACTATATTTTCTTCTCCAATGATATCAAAATTCCTTAAAAGAAGGGTTTGTTAGTTTTGCCCATCATTACATTTCTAGTATATAGAATGGACCCTGCCTCATGGCAGTTTCTTTTCCTTTGAATTGATTATTTTATATATTTGGCTACATCTGGTGTTATTTGTGGCACAGAAGATCTTCATTGCAATGCAGGGACATTGCTTGATGAGAGCCATCTCACGGCTGAATTCCTGGACACATGCTTGAAGTTCTGTGCTATGTAGTTGGTTAAAGATAGATCCATATGCTTCCAGTGCAAATATACTGGCATCAGAGCTGCTATTCTGCTTCAGAGGCACTTCTAGTTTGGAACTTCATGGTACCTACCCCAGGATGCACTCAGAGTCATTGATGGTGACTGATGTACAGTCGGGGGAACCCCGAGCACATGAGGTCAAGAAATAAACATCTAGGAGTAGGCAGCCCAGAGTCAGGCACCTGGAACATTACATATCTTTACACTGAACCAGATCTTCTGGAAGACCCTGACTAGCCTGTTACGGCATTTTTGGTCAAAAAAAATACTGGCAGCCTAAAACTGGAATGCATGCTTAGCGGCTCTGTTGTGTCTAACTCTTGTGACTCCATGGAATGTAAGCCACCAGGCTCCTCTGTCCATGGGATTCTCCAGGCAACAATACTGGAGTGGATTGCCATTCCTTTCTCCAGGGGACCTTCCCAACCCAGGGATCAAACCTGGGTCTTCTGCATTACAGGTGATTCTTTACAATCTGAGCCACCAGGGAAGCCCCAAAATTGAGAGGTATATTTTATTCAGTGGGAATGTTAGAACTGGAGCCCAGACACAGCATCTCAGGTGACCAAGAGACAGCTGACTCCAGGGAGCTGGGGAAGGTGGTTTGCAGCAAGAGGCAAGTAATATGAAAAGAAAAAGATTAGTTTTAATTAAGAGAAAACTAAATCTGGCACACAAAGCCATATATCAATCTTCCATGTATGGGAAGATGCTAACGTCAGGGCTTGCTGAAACCATTTATTTCATATGCATCTAGCTATCTGGAAACAATTCTCTTTTTTTTCAATCCTGTTTTTTTGTTGTTGTTGTTGATTTTTATTGTTCCCATACTAATTCTTTGTTTACTTTAAGAGATGGTAAAAGTGGTAGATGGCCTCTCATATGCCCTCCCCTGTTCCACCTCAGTGCTTACAGTGGTGAAAGTAGCTGATGGCTTCCAAACAGGGGACTTTGTTTCACCTGGGCTCAGAAATCTGCACTTAGATTAGAAAAGGCTCATTAACTGCTAGAGGGTGAAGCAGAAAACATTTCACTTCACAGCATGTATTGAACAAATGGAGACCAGGGCTTCTGCTTTTAGTGTTAATAAAAATAATTATCAATTTCTTTCTATCAGACAAATTTAATTTCTTACTGTCAAGTCCAAAATAGCCATGATAGCAAAGAGAGGTAAGGTCAGGTAAGGTGAAGTCACTCAGTCATGTCTGACTCTTTGCTACACCACAGACTGTAGCTTACCAGGCTCCTCCATCCATGGGATTTTCCAGGCAAGAGAACTGGAGTGGGTTGCCATTTCCTTCTCCAGAAGATCTTCCCGACCTAGGGATTGAACCAAGGTCTCCCACATTCACACTTTACTGTCTGAGCCACCAGGAAGTAAAGAGAGAGAATGATGGAATAAATACCTTTCATAACCAATGCTTACCTTCCATAAATGAACTGAATGAGAAATCAATTTGGTTCTGGTCTCAGGCCCTCAACATCATTTATGCTTTGGGAATTAATTCCTTCTTTATAATAAGGAAGGTCTCCTGACTTCAAGAATGAGAAACACATGGCCTCTTATCTTTTATCTGGGCAGGACCCAGCCTCTTCTCTCAATTGCCCTGCTATTGATATTCTGGGGTTTCTGTCCACAGGGACTGAACACCAATTGTTTACCTCTTGACTCAATTTCACATTTGCTCTACAATAATCCATTATTCATAAGATCGCGACAGTGATTTTCTAAAATCTTTTTTAAACCAACAAAATTCTCATATCAAAAGTATTCAAATTAATCAGTCTTCCAAAACTAAATGTGTGTGTGTGTGTGTGTGTGTGTGTGTGTGTGTGTGTGTGTGTATGTGAGAGTCGTGTCCAACTTTCTGCAATCCCATGGACTGTAGCCCGCCACGCTCCTCTGTCCATGGGATTCTCCAGGCAAGAATACTGGAGTGGATTTCCATTCCCTTCTCAAGGGGATCTTTCTGAAAAATATTTCCTACTATATGTCATAGCAGAAGTATAATTTATTCAGCTTTATTCAGTATTTTCACAACGGATCTTAGAATCATTTAAGAACGTCAGTGGTGGGAAGGTTTTTTAAGCTATAGCCATAAAAATCAATACTGTTTGACTTTTTGTGACCTCATGGATTGTACACCACCAGGATCCTCTGTCCATGGGATTCTCCAGGCAACAATACTGTAGTCGGCTGCCTTCTCCAGAAAGATTCCCTTCTCCAGGGGGTCTTCCTGGCCCAGGTATCAAACCTGGACTTCCTGCATTGCAGACAGATTCTTTACCATCTGAATCACTATGGAAGCTCCTCTTAATATACACTGCTATAATTAGTAAAACATTTTAATTTTTAGTGTGATGCCATGTATTCATAACATGATAAACAATAACATATTTTCATCTCTTCCTTCTCTCTGCTCACAGTCTCAAACCTTAAACCAAAGTTGACTAGCTTACCAGTATGATAGGGAAGTTTAGATACCTAGGGATAAATATCTTTGTAAAAACAAAGAAAAAAATAAAATCAAAAATCCTTTTGTTTCTCCATATTTGTCCATGAGAAAAATTGTACTTTAAGCATTTATACAGAAGTCTTGCAGATGTTCTTTTCTGGCATGGATATCTGTTCTCATTAACTAAGTTAGTGAATATTCTCAAATAAATGTTCTCATTGGTTCATTTGAACATATGTACATCAATGTTTCTCTATGTAGGAAAGTTGCTGGTATTGAAAACCAACAACTATCACACTTGAAATACACTCAACCCAAGTGACTCAACTATTCATCCCCTAATTGCACAGGTTTGGTAAATTCAAGCTTGCATTGATTCAGTAGAAATAATTTAGTAAAGACTCAAGGATAGAAGCCAAGAAGACCATAAATCTTTCCTGTACCATAAGAACTACTATGAAGATAATTGTTATTCAGGACAACCAGGAATGCCGCTTTTTACTCTGTCTGAAAAGGAAAATAATCACCGCGTCTTTACACACAAATCCATCTCATGACATTTAAATTGGAACTTGGAAGTCAACAAAAAATAATGCACAATTAACTTTAAATTATTTTATATAAATAAGAATCCATGCTTCTCTGTTTTGTTTTTTTTCTTGTCTAACTTCAGTAGTTAGAAGTATCATGCCAGTAGTCTGAAGTATATGTCAATAGAAGTATCTTTTGACATATACATTACTTATGCCAGAATTCATATCAAAGTTCTTTCTTTTTCTTTCTCAGTCTGTCTCTCTCTCTCTCTCTTTTTTTTTAACTTTTAATCCTTTAAAAACTGAGATGGGATATGAAGTCTTACCAAACCTTATGTTTATTTGGTCTTGAATTAAGGTGACCTAGAGGCTGTGGTTGTTGCAAAGTTTTAAAATGCTTTGTGCTCTGAGACAGTGTGACCCACACCTGGAGCCAGTTTGGGAAAACACATGTTAAACAGCTCTGTGTGAAGTCATGCTTGAAGCTCAGCAGGTGGTTTGCTAATGGGAACAAGGGAAGCATAAGACCTGACCTCTTTGCTCTGCTAGTGCCCTTTGTTCAGGGCTCCATCGGGTTGGAGATTTATGTGAGCCAAGAAAGAACCCACTATTAAAGAGGTGCTAAACTGTTGCTTGGCTCTCCTTAATAATGTCAGAAATTGCTGTCCCTCGGGAGTCTTACTATATAAGTTGTGTTAAATAAGTTTGGAATGCCTGCCTTCATTACAGCAAAAGAAAGCTACTCAAATTAGAATGCCCTCAGGACCACAGAGAGCTCACATTTTCTCTGGTTTGGCATTTATATCAGAGCGTGGACTCTCAGGAACAGGAGGAAGGCTATGAGAGTATTCAGGTGGTGACAACACTTGCAGATGGTGAAGTGTGGGAGAATTTTCCACTGGAGCTCCTCTCAGCTACTCCTTAGAAATTCCGATCAAAGTTCAATCCTCTGAGAAATTAGAGGTCTAGCAAAGGCCAAGTGAGTGAGACGATCCCCAGGAATCAAGCCCAATTTCAGACAGGCATGCTTCCAGTCCCAACTGAATAGTAAAGAAAAGCTATAATTCTGTGGGAAAGGCAAAGAGCACAGTGAGGTACATGGTAAAGATCATGCCATAGATCAATCAGGTTCTAGATTTCAAATGCCAAGAAAGAATATTTCCAGATATCTCTTACTTGACGTCTAAGAAAACCTACTACAATTTCTGTTCAATATTTGTTATAAAACAGAATGGATGTTTGCAGGATAACTTTTATCCCCCCCTATGGCAACTGAGAACAAGGATCCAGCAGGAACTCCTACGGTTGAGGGCAATGAGGCCAGTTATAATTTTTCTATAATTTTAGACTTGTCAAAGTCCAAATCTGACTTAAGGAATGGCTGAAACAATAAAATCATGCTAAGCATTGTGTGTAGCAGGAAAATTCATCCAAAGAGGACACACAGGAGACATTCCAAGGAGAGGATAAAGTAGAGACTGGAAATATGATAACCAGGTGGTACCTCGGAAACAGAGAGGAATCACGGTAGCTATAGACATTCATTAGATCAGAACACATCTGACTGATAATGCCCAGACATTGCAGCTATACAGGCTGGATACTCCATGACATACATTCTGCAATTTCCTGACTGCATTCTGCCCAAGCTAGGATGGGGCAACTGTCAAACAAAAACTAAAGAGACCAAAAAGCAGAACATACAGCTGTGTTCCACCTGCTATGAAGGTGTCAGTTTTTCATTATAACAAACCAAATTGGAATGTATGATCTAGAATTCACTTTCTGCTTTATAGGGGTCCCCACAAGTCTGAGAGCATGAGTGATGATCTGAACTTAGGAAGTGGCTAGAACAAGGGAGTATATACATACACATAGGTGAAATATAAAGTGTCTCTAATCATGCATATGCTGGGAAAATACTAATTTAAAAATGCTTTCTAAACTTCCATTAGTAGCAAAGTTCAAAGGTATCTCATGATTCTGTCAAGTGAAAACTTGATCATATTTGCATTGTACCTCCTTAACGATCACTGAGATGAAAATCAAAATCATCTTCTCTGCTGGGCTTTAATGAGCTGGGCATGATTTATATCACAGCTAAAATTTCAGGGCTTCATTATGTGTAGAAATCATCTTTATCTTCTCCCTTTACTGCTTGGCAAGGTGCTGTCATCCTTTGCTTTCTCTACCTGTCTGGCGTCACTTCAAATGTCTACCTGGAAGCAAGCTTACTCTCTCTATTTATGAGCTAGTCTTCCCCAGAGCAAAAAGCATATTGCTATACCTGGATCCCATTTGGATGGATCTGAAATGAATTTCAGTGCCCTATACACAATCCTCCTGTATCCAAAGTATTCCTACACCATGACCCCTGTTCCTATTCCAGATAGGAAGCAGAAATTCTAAAAAGTGACACATTTTATTCTACCTTTGTATTCCACATATCTCTAAATTATTTTGTTCTACGACCTCATCTCATGTTCATCTGTTATGCATATTACTTTCTCATTGGGATTTGAGGTTAATAGTCAGTTCAGTTCAGTTCAATTCAGTTGCTCAGTCATGTCTGACTCTTTGCGACCTCATGAATCACAGCACGCCAGGCCTCCCTGTCCATCACCAACTCCAGGAGTTCACTCAGACTCATGTCCATTGAGTCAGTGATGCCATCCAGCCATCTCATCCTCTGTCGTCCCCTTCTCCTTCTGCCCCCAACCCCTCCCAGCATCAGAGTCTTTTCCAATGAGTCAACTCTTTGCATGAGATGGCCAAAGTACTGGAGTTTCAGCTTTAGCATCATTCCTTCCAAAGAAATCCCAGGGCTGATCTCCTTCAGAATGTACTGGTTGGACCAACTCCCTGTAAATCAAAATTCAGGTTTCTCATTAGATAACTCAACATGAGAATATGTTGGGGCGTTCAATCTTTATACAATCTTCAGTTCTGTTAAGTTCAGTTAATCAGTTGTGCCCGACTCCTTGTGACTGCATGAACCACAGCACACCAGACCTCCCTTTCCATCACCAACTCCCAGAGTCTATCCAAACTCATGTCCATGGAGTCAGCAATGCCATTCAACCATATCATCCTCTGTTGTCTCCTACTCCTTTTGCCTTCAATCATTCCCAGCATCAGAGTCTTTTCAAATTAGTCAGCTCTTCACATAGGTTGTCCAAAGTACTGGAAGTTCAGCTTCAACATCAGTCCTTCCGTGAATATTCAGGACTGATCTCTTTTAGGATGGACTGGTTGGATCTCCTTGCAGTCCAAGGGACTCTCAAGAGTCTTCTCCAACACCACAGTTCAAAAGCATCAATTCTTTGATGCTCAGCTTTCTTTATAGTCCAACGCTCACATCCATACATGACCACAGGACAAACCATAGCCTTGACTAGACGGACCTTTGTTGACAAAGTAATGTCTCTGCTTTTCAATATGTTATCTAGGTTGGTCATAACTTGCCTTCCAAAGAGTAAGTGTCTTTTAATTTCATGGCTGAAATCACCATCTGCAGTGATTTTGGAGCCCCAAAAACTAAAGTCTGACACTGTTTCCGCTGTTTCCTCATCTATTTGCCCTGAAGTGATGGGACCAGATGCCATGATCTTCATTTTCTGAATGTTAGCTTTAAGCCAACTTTTTCACCCTCCTCTTTCAATTTCATCAAGAGGCTTTTAAGTTCCTCTTCACTTTCTGCCGTAAGAGTGATGTCATCTGCATGTCTGAGGCTATTGATATTTCTCCCTGTGATCTTGATTCTAGCTTGTGTTTCTTCCAATCCAGCATTTCTCTTGATGTACTCTGCATATAAGTTAAATAAGCAGGGAGACAATATACAGCCTTGATGTACTCCTTTTCCTTTTGGAACCAGTCTGTTGTTTCATGTCTGGTGCTAACTGTTGCTTCCTGACCTGCATACAGGTTTCTCAAGAAGCAGGTCAGGTGGTCTGGTATTCCCATCTCTTTCAGAATTCTTTCAGAATTTTCCACAGTTTATTGTGACCCACACAGTCAAAGGCTTTGGCATAGTCAATAAAGCAGAAATAGATGTTTTTCTGGAACTCTCTTGCTTTTTGCATGATCCAGCAGATGTTGGCAATTTGATATCTGGTTCTTCTGCCTTTTGTAAAACCAGCTTGAACATCAGGAAGTTCATGGTTACTGAAGCCTGGCTTGGAGAATTTTGAGCATTATTTTCCTAGCTTGTGAGATGAGTGCCATTGTGAGGTAGTTTGAGCATTCTTTGGCATTGCCTTTCTTTGGGACTGGAATGAAAACTGACCTTTTCCAGTCCTGTGGCCATTGCTGAGTTTTCCAAATTTGCTGGCATATTGAGTGCAGCACTTTGACAGCATCATATTTCAGGATCTGAAATAGCTCCACTGGAATTCTATCGCCTCCACTTGCTTTGTTTGTAGTGATGCTTTCTAAGGCCCAGTTGACTTCACATTCTAGGATGTCTGGCTCTAGATGAGTGATCACACCATAGTGATTATCTTGGTCATGAAGATCTTTTTTGTACAGTTCTTCTGTGTATTCTTGCCACCTTTTCTTAATACCTTCTACCTCTATTAGGTCCATACCATTTCTGTCCTTTATAGAGTCCATCTCTGCATGATATATTCCCTTGGTATCTCTAATTTCCTTGCAGAGATCTCCAATCTTTCCCATTCTGTTCTTTTCCTCTATTTCTTTGCATTGATCGCTGAAGAAGGCTTTCTTATCTATTCTTGCTATTCCTTGGAACTCTGCCTTCAGATGCTTATATTTTTCCTTTTTTCCTTTGCTTTTCACTTCCCTTCTTTTCACAGCTATTTGTAAGGCCTCACCAGACAGCCATTTTGCTTTTTTGCATTTCTTTTCCATGGGGATGGTCTTGATCACTGTCTCCTGTACAATGTCACAAACCTCATTCCATAGTTCATCAGGCACTCTATCTATCAGATCTAGTCCCTTAAATCTATTTCTCACTTTCACTGTATAATCATAAGGGATTTGATTTAGATCATACCTGAATGGTCTAGTGGTTTTCCCTATTTTCAATTTAAGTCTGAATTTGGCAATAAGGAGTTCATGATCTGAGACAGTCAGCTCCCAGTCTTGTTTTTGCTGACTGTATAGAGCTTCACCATTTGGCTGCAAAGACTGTAATCAATCTAATTTCAGTTTTGACCATCTGGGACTTGAGTATGATCAAATAGATCCAGATATCCAGCAGTGTGAAGTCAAGTGGGCCTTAGGAAGCATTACACTGAACAAAACTCATAGAAGTGGACAGAATTATACTTGAGCTATTTCAAATCTTAAAAGATTATGCTATTAAAGTGAAGCACTTAATATGTCAGCAAATTTGGAAAACTCAGCAGTGGCCACAGGACTAGAAAAGATCAGCTTTTACTCCAACAAAAATAAAGGTGATGCCAAACAATGTTCAGTTACTGAACAACTGCACTCACTTCACAGGGTAGCAAGGTACTACCCCAAATCTTTCAATCTAGGTTTCAATACTACATAACCTGAGAACAAAGGCTAACAGAGTGTTACCAAGAGAACACACTGGTCATAGCAAACACCCTCTTCCAAAAATGCAAGAAAAGAGTCTACACTTGGACATCATCAAATAGTCAATTCCAAAATCAGATTGATTATATTTTTTGCAGCAAAGATGGAGAAGGTCTATACACTCAGCAAAAAAGACCAGGAGCTGAATGTGGCTCACATCATGAAGTCTTCATTGAAAATTCAGACTTAAATTTAAGAAGGAAGGGAAAATCACTAGGCCATTCAGGTATGACCTAAATCAATTCCATTACCATTGTACAGTTGAAGTCACAAATAAATTCAAGGGATTAGATCTGATAAAGTACATAAAGAGCTATAGGTGAAGGTTTGTAACACTGTACAGTAGGCATGACCAAAACCATCCCCAAGAAAAAGACAAAATGGTTGTCTAAGGAGGCCTTAGAAGTAACTAAGAAAAGAGAAGAGAAAGGCAAAGGAGAAAAGGAAAGATATATCTATATGAATGCAGAGATCCAAAGAAGAGCAAGGAGAGATAAGAAAGCCTTCTTAAGTGATCACCGAAAAAATATAGAGAAAAACAATAGAACAGGAAAGAGTAGAGATCTCTTCAAGAAAATTCGAGATACCAAAGAGATACTTTACATTTCATGCAAAGATGAGCACAATAAAGACAGAAATGGTATGAAACTAGCAGAAACAGGTGATAAAAGAAGAGGTGGCAAGAATACACAAAAGAACTGTACAAAAAATGATTTTAATGATCAATATGACCATGATGGTATGATCACTCAGCTAGAGACAGACATCCTAGAGTGCAAAGCCAGTGGGCCTTGGTGAAGGAATTCCAGTTGAGCTATATTTCAAATACAAAATATGATGCTGTGAAAGTGTTGCACTCAGTAGGCCAGCAAATTTGGAAAACTTAGCAGTGGCCATGGAGCTGGAAAAGGTCTTTTTCATTCCAATCCCAAGGGGTCGTAATGCCAAAGAATGTTCAAACTACTACACAATTGCACTCATCTCACAAGCTAGCAAAGTCATGCTAAAATTTCTCCAAGCAAGGCTTCAACAGTATGTGAACTAAGAAATTCCAGATGCACAAGCTGGATTTTAAAAAGGAAGAAGAACCAAAAATCAAATTGCCAACATCTGTTGGTTCATTGAAAAAGCAAGAGAGTTCAAGAAAAACATTTACTCCTGCTTTATTGACTATGCTAAAGCCTTTGAATGTGTGGATCAAAACAAACTGTGATGAAAAGATGCTCAACATCACTCATTATCAGAGAAATGCAAATCAAGACCACAATGAGGTACCACTTCACACCAGTCAGAATGGCTGCGATCCAAAAATCTACAAGCAATAAATGCTGGAGAGGATGTGGAGAAAAGGGAACCCTGTTACACTGTTGGTGGGAATGCAAACTAGTACAGCCATTATGGAAAACAGTGTGGAGATTCCTGAAAGAATTCCAAATAGAGCTGCCTTACGACCCAGCAATCCCATTGCTGGGCATACACACCGAGGAAACTCGAATTGAAAGAGACACGTGTACCCCAATGTTCATTGCAGCAATGTTTATAATTGACAGGACATGGAAACAACCCAGATGTCCATCAGCAGATGAATGGATAAGAAAGCTGTGGTACATATACACAATGGAGTATTACTCAGCCCTCAAAAAGAATAAGTTTGACGCAGTTCTAATGAGATGGATGAAACTGGAGCCGATTATACAGAGTGAAGTAAGCCAGAAAGAAAAACACCAATACAGTATACTGACACATATATATGGAATTTATAGATGTCCATCAGCAGATGAATGGATAAGACAGCAGTGGTACATATACACAATGGAGTATTACTCAGCCCTCAAAAAGAATAAGTTTGACGCAGTTCTAATGAGATGGATGAAACTGGAGCCGATTATACAGAGTGAAGTAAGCCAGAAAGAAAAACACCAATACAGTATACTGACACATATATATGGAATTTAAAAGACAGTAATGATGACCCCGAAAGTGAGACAGTATAAGAGATACAGAGGTATAGAACGGACTTTTGGCTTTAGAGGGAGAGGGAGAGGGTGGGAAGATCTGGGAGAATGACAACGAAACATGTATACAATCATGGGAGATGAAGCACCAGTCTATGTTCAATACCGAATACAGGATGCTTGGGGCTGGTGTATGGGATGAACTGGGGGGATGGGCAGGGAAGGGAGGTGGGAGGGGGCTTTAACATGGGGAGATCGTCTACACCTGTGGCTGATTCATGTCAATGTATGGCAGAACCAATACAGTACTGTGAAATGGAATAAGCATTAAACAAAAATTAAAAAATAAAAATTAAAAAAAAAAAAACTGTGGAATATGCTTCAATAGATAGGAATTCCAGACCACCTGACCTGCCTTCTTAGACCCCAGCAAGCAGGTCAAGAGGCCACAGTTAGAACTGAATATGGAACAACAGACTGGTTCCAAATTGGGAAATGAGTACATTGAGGCTGATATTGTCACCCTGTTTATTTAACTTATATGTACAGTATATCACATAAAATACTGGACTGGATGAAGCACAAGCTAGAATCAAGATTGCAAGGAGTGATACGGCAGGAAGAAAAGAAGAACTAAAGAGTCTCTTGATGAAGGTGAAACAAATGAGTGAAAAAAACTGGCTTAAAACTCAGCATTCAAAAAACTAAGATCACGGCATCTGGTGCCATCACTTCACGGCAAATAGATGTGAAACAATGGAAACAGTGACAGACTTTATTTTCTTGGGCTGCAAAATCACTGCAGATGGTGACCACAGCCATGAAATTAAAAGACACTTATTCTTTGGAAGAAAAGCCATGACCAACGTAATAAAGTGAAGTGAGCTTGCTCAGTCGTGTCCGACTCTTTGTGACCCCGTGGACTGTAGCCCATCAGGCTCTTCCATCCATGGGGTTCTCCAGGTAGGGATACTGGAGTGGGTTGCCATTTCCTTCTCTAGGGGAACTTCACAACCCAGGGATCAAACCCAGGTCTCCCACATTATGGGCAGGTGCTTCACCCTCTGAGCCACCAAGGAAGACTCCATGACCAACGTAGACAGCATGTTAAAAAGCAGAGACATTACTTTGACAACAAAAATCCGTCTGCTCAAAGCTATCGTTTTTGCAGTAGTCATGTATGGATGTGAGAGTTGGACCATAAGGAAAGCTGAGCACCAAAGAATTGATGCTTTTGAACTGTGCTGTTGGAGAAAATTCTTGAGAGTTCTTTGGACTGCAAGGAGATCCAACCAGTTCATCCTAAAGGAAATCAGTCCTGAATATTCATTTGAAGGACTGATGCTGAAGCTGAAGCTCCAATACTTTCCCATACTTGATGGGAGGAGCTAACTTATTAGAAAAGCCCCTGATGTTGGGAAAGATTGAAGGCAGGAGGAGAAGGTGATGACAGGATGAAATGGTTGGATGACATCACCAACTCAATGGACACCAGCTTGAACAAGCTCCAGGAGTTGGTGATGGACAGGGAAGCCTGGCATGTTGCAGTCCATGGGGTTGCAAAGAGTCACACATGACTGAGCAGCTCAACTGAACTGAACAAGCTGGGCTTAGAAAAGGCAGAGTGACAAGTGATCAAATTGCCAACAATTGTAGGATCATAAAAAAGCAAGGCAATTCCAGGAAAAGCATCTACTCTGCTTCATTGAATATGACTAAAGCCTTTGACTCTATGAATGGTAGCAAACTGTGGAAAGTTCTTAAAGAGATGCAAATACCAGCCCACCTTACCTGTATCCTGAGAAACCTCTATGTGGGTCAAGAAACAACTGTTAGGACATGACATGGAACAATGTATTGGTTCAAAATAGGAAAAGGAATATGTCAAAGCTGTATATCGTCACTCTGCTTATTTAACTTCTATATGGAGTGCATCATGTGAAATACCAAGCTGGACAAATCACAAGCTGAGGTTGTTGGGAGAAAGATCAACAACCTCATATATGCAGATGATACCACCCTAAAGGTAGAAAATGAAGAGGAACTAAAGAGCTTCTTGATGAGAGTGAAAGAACAGAGCAAAAACACTGATTTAAAACTTTACATTCAAAAATCTATGATCATGGCATTCTTTCCCACGGCTTCATGGAAAATGGATGGGAGAAATGTGGAAGCAGTGACAAGGTTTATTTTCTTGGGCTCCAAAATCACTGTAGACTGTGACTGCTCTGTCTTTTGAAGAAGGGCTAAGACAAAATTACATAGTTTATTAAAAACCAAAGACATCACTTTGCCAACAAAGATCTGTATAATCAAAGTTATGGTTTTTCCAATGGTCATATACAGATATGACAATTGGATCATAAAAAATACTGAGAGTGGAAGAATTGATGCTTTTGAATTTTGGTGCTGGAGAAGACTTTTGAGAGTCCCTTGGACAACATGTAGTTAAAAGTTGTCAGTTCTACAGGAAATAAAAACTGAATTTTCATGGAAGCACTGATTCAGTTTCAGTTGAAGTGAAACTCCAATATTTTGGCCACCTGATGTAAAGATGCACTTCACTGAATAAACCCTGATGCTGGGAAAGATTAAAGGCAAAAGAATAAGGCAGTCGCAGAGGATGAGATGGTTCTGAGCAACCTTCAGGAGACAGTGCAGGACAGAAAAGCCTAAGATGCTGCAGTCCATAGGGTCCCAAAGAGTTGGACAAGGTATACGGACTGAACAACAGCAACAATAAACCCATTAAAATGAGTCATTGATTTCTAGAATATTACAAGACCCCAAGATGTTTCCTTAGTGGGCTTGCCTTCATAAAATCCACTTTATACAAATATATGCCACAAATCCATATAAAAATTGCATTGTTTTTTTGTTCTCTTTTTGAGTGAAAAACTGACAGCAGTTCAGCACAAAACTGAAGCAAAACAAGGTGCTTGAAAGCAAAATCAAGTCTCACCTCTCATGTCTACTCTGTATCTGTGCTCCTGATTTCACATGAGAAACTTCAGTGTGCTCATGTGAACACTGCCTAGGATAAATGAGGGCCTGGTGAGTCCATCTTGAAGTAAGCAAGTTTTCCAAGACCTCTCACTCAGCCTACCTTGTTCTCTTTCTCTTTTTCTCTGATATATAGCAGGATCATTAGTAAGAATCCTTGAAAATGGCATCACTATTTTCTTATACTAGGGTTATTTAGGCAGGAACATTTTTCTAAAATGTTAAGCAATAACATTATGTCTTTATGAGTAGACAGGTGAAAGGAAGAAACAGTCTAAGAGAGTGTTCTGCCTCCAAAAGGGGAACGTTGGGATACGTGGGATGAAGTCTTCCTTTTCTATTTGCAAGCAGTGTGACACTGTGTCAGAAACTCAACTATCTCTGAAATTAGCTTATTGAACAATAAAGTACAGAAATGTATCAAAGAGATAATGGATCGAAGTGCTTTTATAACTACATAACACTATACAAACAGGAAATTATTACTGTCACATCATCACTGTATAAGGTGTATGATAGATTCAGATGTTAAGATATATCCCTTAACAGAGTACTTTATATCTAGTAAGAAAATGTGTGAGTTAAGGATACAAAAAGAACTGAGTTAAAAGCCTGGCTTTAGTCCTTGTCACTAATGCCACTTACCTCCAAATTTTCTGTGAAAACAAAATAATTTATGCTACAAAATTATTTCAGGGACATGGAGCATATTAGTGCAGTTCAATAGGTTAGAAATAAAGGGATATAAAATATGTAATGTTTACCATCAAATGTTTTAAAAAATCAAATACTAAATAGGTGCATTTTAACCTCTCCCCAAATCTATGGTATGATGCTGTTGTATGTATTTATAATTCTTAACTGATGATTAATATAAGAAAAGTCAATCAATAATGTATTTATAATATAATTTGTCTATAATAGGTAATGAATCTTTAGTTCTTACAGTGTGTACACACTTCTAAAATATTTCATGTATTGATCCATTTAATCACAGTAATCCATTTAATCTTCACAGTAGTTCTATGATAGGGGATGCTATTATTCCTATTAACAGATAAGGAAACTTAGACTACTGTGAGAAGTAAATTGCCTGAGACTATAAAATAATTAAAAGTAGAGGTGATATTCAAACCCTGGCAAAGTTAGCCCCAAGAGCTCTCTCTATTGGGGGATAGGAGTTATCTAGGTGTTTCGGCAAGTAAGGCATTCACTGTCCTGTTTTTGCCAGGCTGTCTTTCTAAGGATGTTAGTATAATGAACATCTTGGAAGATAGAAATAGTGTTTCTCTCCAGAGCAAAGGACTTGTTTGCGTGCAGTTTTGAAAAGCAGGCCCAGTATCTCCACTGTGACAGTGGGAAAGCATGTCTTCCTAAGCTCAGCATTTCCCTCCTCTAACGCAATTCACTGTATGCACAGGTGTCATTGGGCTCCTTCTCATCATCTCATAGAAACTGGGTCTCAGGGAAGAGGGTCAAAATTACTGATACTCTATGGCAATGGCCCTCAATAATAAATCTTTTTTTTTTTTTGCTACAAATTTTAAAAGCTAATTATTGACTTTTCATAGATGGGCCTTTTCTTTCTTTAGTGTGTTCCCAGAAAGTCCTGAGCCTACATTCAGAAACAAAGCTTCAGGCGTATCCCAGCTATTCTGTTTTTCATGTGTAAAGCTGACATGGCTTGGACCTCAGGGCTGGTACTAGAGTTGGCTGGAAATTTTCCATCTTCCATATGTGCTGTGATTTTAGTTAACTTTGGAGCCAACGTGGTTCACGTGACTTGGGGCTAAAAAGACATGCCTGAATTTGTGAACTGACTTGATAGTTGTAAACCTGAAAACTCCAGAAAATGCAGTATCCTTGAAAAAATATCTACAGAGTGAGGTAAGTCAGAAAGAGAAAAACAGATACCGTGTATTCATGAATATATTGAAATCTATAAAAAATGGTATTAATGAAACTCCTTCACTTTTGAAACATATATCCTATGTCTTCTGTTGGAATCTGTGAAAAACTGGAAGGTGACTTGCATGCTTCACAGTTCTTAACATTCTTGTGGTGATAACAGTCACAATATTACTGCTATTAAATATCTTTGTTTTACATGTTTTATTTTGTACTATATGTTGGTATATAGATTTCAAAGGGGGATTTAAATGTTAGGAGATTATTTGAAACATCACCTAGCAATTACTGGATAAGCTGTCTTCAAAATATCTATATATATTAACTTGGCTAGGACACATTTAAAGTTACTTTGCAATTATTTTGTCACAGGCTACTGTGGTTCTGTTGCATTGTCTTAATGAATCATCTACTGATACTTAATTGAAGGTCACTACATGTTATTTTAGACTGGAAGAGATGTCAGAAATTCCATACAAAGGAAATAAAGGAGGCATATTTTAACACTGTGCCAGAAAATAACATCAAGAACACTTTATTGTAAGGTCTGTCCTTCTCCTGGCACCATTTAAAGAATATCCCATGCCCTCCACTCAGTTTAGCAAGAGTTGGGTACAGGCTAAGGTTTAACTCTATTTGACAAGGCCATTGACTTTGTTAGTCTGAGTCTGAGAGAGTATAAATAGCCAAAATAACATGAAGAAATGACACTGGTTATTTGATTTTTTACTGAAATGTTAAAGGATACAGCAATAGAGATGGACCTAGAAATTGTCACACTAAATCAGACACAGAAAGATAAATATCATATGGCATCCCTTATATGTGGATTTTTTTAAAAAAGATACAAATAAACTTATCTACAAAACAGAGTTACAGATACAGAAAACAAATTTACGGTTACCCAGCAATATGAATAAGGGCTTCCTTGGTAGCTCAGCTGATAAAGAACCTGCCTGCAATGCAGGAGACCCCAGTTTAATTCTTAGGTCAGGAAGATCCCATGGAGAAGGGATAGGCTACCCACTCCAGTATTCTTGGGCTTCCCTTGGGCTCAGTTGGTAAAGAATCCACCTCCAGTGTGGGAGACCTGGGTGTGATCCCTGGTTTGGGAAGATCCCCTAGAGGAGGACATAGCAACTCACTATTCTTGCCTGGGGAAGACCCATGGACAGAGGAGCCTGGCAGGCTATATTCCATGGGGTTTCAAAGAGACAGACACAACTGAATGACTAAGCACAGGGATGTGAATGGGAGGGAGAGATAAACTGGGAGATTTGGATTAACATACACACTACTATATATAAAATAGATAACTGATAAGGACCTACTACATAGCATGGTCAGTTCTAAAGGAAATCAACCCTGAATAGTTTTTGGAAGAACTAATGCTGAAATTGAAGCCCCGATAGTTTGGCCACCTGATGCAAAGAACCGACTCATTGGGAGAAATCCTGATGCTGGGAAAGATTGAGAGCAGGAGAAGAAGACGGTGACAGAGGATAAGACAGTTGGTTAGCATCACTGACTCAATGGACATGAGTCTGAGCAAACTCCAGGAAATAGTGAAAGACAAGGAAGCCTGGCATGCTTCAGTCCATGGGGTCACAAAGAGTTAGGCATGACTTAGTGACTGAAAAACAAGCGTATGTGGCATGGAACCCTACTCTATACTCTGTAATGCTTTGTATGGGGAAAAATTTGAAAAATAATTGATGTATGTATAACCTATTACCTTTTCTGTACAGCTGAAATTAATGCAACATTGTAAATCAACTATAATCCAATAAAAATTTTTAAAAATATATCACCTTCACAAGAAAAGTAAATATACTTCCTTCAAATACAGTCATATACCCTGTGTATGTTAATAAACACTTTGTAACAAATCAAGTTACTAAGTTTTGCAAATATTGTTGAAGTTTGAGTAACATCCTAGAAACCTCAACAAGATTAGATAAACGCAATCTCCATATAAGTAGTACATTCCCTAGAAGCAAGACAAAATTAAACTCATTATGTAGAAACCTGTTACAACACTCTGGTAATAAGAAAAGTGATACCTCCCATTTGTAGGGCTTCTTATAATTTTAAAAATGGAATTGCACGTGTTCATCATTTGCATCTTGTGATAGCAATTATACAATCTCATATGGTGGTTAGGAGACCAAAAAGTAGCAGAGCTAATAAATATCCACAGTCAGCCAGAAACTCTGTCTTACCCTCTTTTCAATAGCTTAGGCTACATTTTATATATTGATTCACACTTTTAAAGTTATCATTGCAATTATATGACATTAACAAATACTTTAAATATTTTGCATGTATTGTTATAATTGTTTCTTAGTTGCTGGTTCAGTTCAGTTCAGTCACTCATTCGTGTCTGAATCTTCACGACTCCATGGGCTGCAGCATTTCAGGCCTCCATGTCCATCACCAACTCCCGAAGTTTACCGAAGCTCATTTCACTGAGTTGGTGATGTCATCCAGCCATCCCATCCTCTGTCATCCCCTTTTCCTCTCACCTTCAGTCTTTCCCAGAATCAGTGTCTTTTCAAATGAGTCAGTTCTTCATATCAAGTAGACAAAATATTGGAGCTTCAGCTTCAACATCAGTCTTTCCAATGAACACTCAGGACTGATCTCCTTTAGGATGGACTGGTTGGATCTCCTTGCAGTCCAAGGGACTCTCAAGAGTCTTCTCCAACACCACAGTTCAAAAGCATCAATTCTTTGGTACTCAGCTTTCTTTACAGTCCACCACTCACATCGATACATGACCACTGGAAATGGACCTTTGTTGGCAAAGTAATATCTCTGCTTCTTAATATGCTGTCTAGGTTGGTCATAACTTTCTTACCAGGGAGTAAGTGTCTTTTAATTTCATGGTTGTAATCACCATCTGCAGTGATTTTGCAGCCCAAGAAAATAAACTCTTACACTGTTTCCATTGTTTCTCCTCTATTCCCCAGGAAGTGATGGGACCAGATGCCATGATCTTCGTTTTTGAATGTTCAGCTTTAGGCCAACTTTTTCACTCTCGTCTTTCACTTTCATCAAGAGGCTTTTTAGTTCCTCTTCACTTTCTGCCGTAAGGGTGGTGTCATTATTGATATTACTCCCATCCCCTGGAGAAGAAGATGGTAACCCACTCCAGTATTCTTGCCTAGAGAATCCCATGGACAGAGAAGCCTGGTTAGGCTACAGCCCACGGGGTCAAAAAGAGTCAGACAGGACTGAGCGACTTCACTTTCACTTTCCACCAATCTTGATTCCAGCTTATGCTTCCTCCAGCCAAGCGTTTCTCATGATGTACTATGCATATAAGTTAAATAAGCAGGGTGACAATATACAGCCTTGACCAAATCTTTTTCCTATTTAGAACCAGTCTGTTGTTCGATATCTGTTTCTAACTGTTGCTTCTTGACTTCCACATAGATTTCTCAGGAGGCAGGTCAAGTGGTCTGGTATTCCCCTTTTTCAGAATTTCCACAGTTTATTCTACACACTCAAAGGCTATGGGACCATCAATAAAGAAAACATAGATGTTTTTCTGAAACTCTCTTGATTTTTCGATGACCAAAAGTTCAGTTCAGTTCAGTTGCTCAGTTCAGTTCAGTCGGTCAGTTCAATTCAGTTCAGTCTCTTAGTCGTGTCTGACTCTTTGTGACCGCGTGAATCACAGCACACCAGGCCTCCCTGTCCATCATCATCTCCCAGAGTTCACTCAGACTCACGTCCATCGAGTCCGTGATGCCATCCAGCCATCTCATCCTCGGTCGTCTCCTTCTTCTCCTGCCCCTAATCCCTCCCAGCATCAGAGTCTTTTCCAGTGAGTCAGCTCTTCACATGAGGTGGCCAAAGTACTGGAGTTTCAGCTTTAGCATCATTCCTTCCAAAGAAATCCCAGGGTTGATCTCCTTCAGAATGGACTGGTTGGATCTCCTTGCAGCCCAAGGGACTCTCAAGAGTTTTCTCCAACACCATAGTTCAAAAGCATCAATTCTTTGGCACTCAGACTTCTTCACAGTCCAACTCTCACATCCATACATGACCACAGGAAAAACCATAGCCTTGACTAGACGGACCTTAGTCGGCAAAGTAATGTCTCTGTTTACTATCTAGGTTGGTCATAACTTTTCTTCCAAGGAGTAAGCGTCTTCTAATTTCATGGCTGCAGTCACCATTTAAAGTGATCTTGGAGCCCCCAAAATTAAAGTCTGACACTGTTTTCACTGTTTCCCCATCTATTTCCCATGAAGTGATGGGACCAGATGCCATAATCTTCATTTTCTTAATGTTGAGCTTTAAGCCAAGTTTTTCACTCTCCTCTTTCACTTTCATCAAGAGGCTTTTTAACTCCTCTTCACTTTCTGCCATAAGGGTGGTGTCATCTGCATATCTGAGGTTATTGATATTTCTCCCAACAATCTTGATTCCAACTTGTGTTTCTTCCAGTCCAGCGTTTCTCTTGATGTACTCTGCATATAAGTTAAATAAGCAGGGTGACAATATACAGCCTTGATGTACTCCTTTTCCTATTTGGAACCAGTCTGTTGTTCCATATCCAGGTCTCACTGTTCCTTCCTGACCTGCATACAGATTTCTCAAGAGGCAGGTTAGGTGGTTTGGTATTCCCATCTCTTTCAGAATTTTCCACAGTTTATTGTAATCTACACAGTCAGAGGCTTTGGCATAGTCAATAAAGCAGAAACAGATCTTTTTTGAAACTCTCTTGCTTTTTCCATGATCCAGCGGATGTTGGCAATTTGATCACTGGTTCCTCTGCCTTTTTTAAATCCAGCTTGAATATCTGGAAGTTCACTGTTCACATATTGTTGAGGCCTGGGTTGGAGTATTTTGAGCATTACTTTGCTAGCATGTGAGAGAAGTACAATTGTGTGGTAGTTTGAGCATTCTTTGGCATTACCTTTCTTTGGACTTGGAAAGAAAACTGACCTTTTCCAGTTTTGTGGCCACTGTCAAGTTTTCCAAATTTGCTGGCATATTGGGTGTAGCACTTTCACGGCATCATTTTTTAGGTTTTGAAATAGGTCAACTGGAATTCCATCATCTCCACTAGCTTGGTAGTAGTGATGTTTCCTAAGGCCCACCTCACTTTGCCTTCTAGGATGTCTGGCTCTAGGTGAGTGATTACACCATCATGATCATCTGGATCATCAAGGTTTTTTTGTACAGTTCTTCTGTGTATTCTTGCTACCTCTTCTTAATATCATCTGCTTCTATTAGGGCTATATCATTTCTGTCCTTTATTGAGCCCATCTTTGCATGAATTGTTCCCTTGGTATCTCTAATTTTCTTGAAGAGATCTGTTGAGGTCCTTTAATGGACCAGAACCTAGTGTTCCGGAGTCGACTGATAAGAAAGTAAAGGAGAGAGAAAGAGGCTGATATTACTTGGTTTTCTCAGAAAGCCAACAATACCCCTGCATGGGGCTTGCTCTGTTCATGAAGGCCTCAGGTGCCCTCTCAATGGGGGTGAAGGTGCCCTGTGCCTTGAGGGTCTTAGAAGCCCAGGCAGGAAAGTGAACTCAGAGAGCCTCTGCACTCCAGGGGATCAGCCTGAAAAAAGAGGGAGAGAGAGAGGGAGAGAGAAAGAAAAAGACACGGAGACAAGAGCTCTGATGAAGCAAAGGTGTTTTAATTAATGTGGTGTGTGTATATATACTGTCTTACAAAGTTGTTATTCTTAGCAAAGTTAGAGATTAAAATTCCAGACTTACAAAACGTAGGCAACCCATATTAAAGAGAGAGATTTGTAAACAATCACTTTTACAGTAAGGTTCACAAGGAGGAAGAGGATACTTATCACTGTATAGAAAAACTAATGAAGGAAATGCCTGGATTCTCCAGCCCCCAGGAGAGGCTTGCCTCTCCTCTTAATTCCTGAGTATTCAGGAATTAATAAGGAGCAGAGAGTTCCTGACAGATCCAAAACAGCACACAGGAAGCTTCCTGTTAAATGCTTCCTGACAGAGATCTCTAATCTTTCCCATTCTATTGTTTTCCTCTATTTCTTTGCACTGATCACTGAGGAAGGCTTTCTTATCTCTTGTTATTCGTTGGAACTCTGCATTCAAATGGGTATATCTTTCTTTTTCTCCTTTGTTTTTCACTTCTTTTCAAAGCTATTTGTAAGGCCTCCTCAGACAGCCACTTTGCTTTTTTGCGTTTCTTGGAGATGGTCTTGACCTTTGTCTCCTGTACAATGTCATAAATCTCCATCTATAGTTCATCAAGCACTCTGTCTATCAGGTCTAGTCCCCTGAATCTATTTTCTACTTCCACAGTATAATCATAAGGTATTTGATTTAGGTCATACCTGAATGGTCTAGTGGTTTTCCCTACTTTCTTCAATTTAAGTACAAGTTTGGCAATAAGGACTTTATGATCTGAGCCACAGTCAGCTTCCAGGGTTGTTTTTGCTGACTGTATAAAGCTTCTCCATCTTTGGGGGAAAGTAATATAATCAATCTGATTTCAGTTTGGCCACCTGGTGATGTCCATGTGTAGAGTCTTCTCTTGTTGGAAGAGATTGTTTGCTTTGACCAGTGCATTCTCTTGGCAAAATTCTACTAACCTTTGCCCTGCTTCATTCTATACTCCAAGGGCAAGTTTGCCTGTTACTCCAGGTGTTTCTTGACTTCCTCTTTTGCTTTCCAGTCCCCTATAATGAAAAGGATATCTTTTGGGGGGTGTTAGTTCTAGAAGGTCTTGTATGTATTCATAGAACCATTCAATTTCAGCTTCCTCAGTATTACTGGTTGGGGCCTAGACTTGGATTGCCATGATATTGAATGGTTTGCTTTGAAAGTGAACAGAGATCATTCTGTTGTCTTTGAGTACTGCATTTTGGACTGTTTTGTTGATTATAATGGCTACTCCATTTCCTCTAAGGAATTCTTGCCCACAGTAGTAGATATAATGGTCATCTAACTTAAACTCACCCATTCCGGTCCATTTTAGTTCACTGATTCCTAAATTGTCGATGTTCACTCTTCTTATCTCCTGTTTGACGACTTCCAATTTGCCTTGATTCATGGACCTAACATTCCAAGTTCCTATGCAATATTGCTCTTTAAAGCATCAGACCTTGCTTCAATGACCAGTCACATCCATAACTGGGTGTTGTTTTTTCTTTGGCTTCATCCCTTCATTCTTTCTGGAGTTATTTCTTCACTGATCTCCAGTAGCATATTGGGCAATATGTGTCCAATTCTTTGTTACCTCTTAGACTGTAGCCTGCCAAGTTCCTCTCTCCATGGGATTTTCCAAGTGAAAGTACGAGAGGGTTGCCATTTCCTTCTCCAAGGGAATCTTCCCAGACCAGGAATCTTACCCATCTCTCCCACTTTAGCAGGCAAATGCTTACCTAATGCCATCAGCATATGTGGACCTACAGGTCCAGGCAGAAGCTGAAGGTGGTAAAAGAGAATGGAGGGGGAAGAAAACTGATAACATGAAACCAACATATCCTTCTTTATATCCAAAACAAAGAAGCAATGTCTTTGATATAGCTGTAAGCCTCAATTACCTATTAAATATTTTTGCTTCAATCTCCGATGTCTATTGGCATTGACTGTTTCATTACCATTGTCTTTATTACTTTATTAACTATTGTATGTTTAAACTGCTAAACGTTAAAATGGTAAACTCAGTTACCCTGAGTTTAGCTTTTCCTTTTTTATTCTAACATTTCTCCTCCTACCAGAGTTACCTGTTTGTTTATTTATTTACTTAACATTCATGATCTTGTCACTCTTCTCTCAGATCCATTCTTGCTGCTGGGAAACAAAGCAGAGTAAAACTTAAGTTCAGTTGTGGCGGGAGCTTGAAGTGATTGGCTGACACTTAACAGAGGTTTACAGTGCAGCGTTATCAATAGTATAATCACAGTCTCAACACACTGCTCTGGGGAGACTTGAAAAGGAAATTATTAATCTTGTCTAGGAACAACAAGGAAGTCATTAGGGCATAAAGGATATTGGCACTGAGTTACTAAATGAAATAAGTGTTTGCCAGAAAGGAAAGGATAAAGACATGTCAGGAATGATGATTATATGCCTGGATTCAGCAGCCTAAAATAACACACTACATCCCAAGAAAATGGCCTTGTGCCTGGGATAAAATAATATGACAGCAAACACTTAGTTGTAATTGCTGACATTAAATATCTAAGCATTTTTCATGTATTAATTCATTTATTCCATACCACAGTTCTATTGGATATATACCATTATCAGGATTTTCCAAGTAGGTCTCATGGTAAAGAACCGCCCTGCCTATGCAAGAGATATACAAGATTAAGTTCTATCTCAGGGTTGGGAAGATCCCCTAGAGAAGGAAATGACAACCTACTCCAATATTCTTTTTGGGGAATTCCATGAACAAAGAAGCCTGGTAGGATACAGTCCGTGGAATTGCAAAGAGTCAGACATGACTGAAGAAACTTAGCACATACACACGTATACAATTGTCATTGTTTCAGAGATGAGAGAATAGACATTGAGAGGTTAAATGAATTCTCCAAGTTTACACAGCTAGTGTCCAAGCTACAATGAAGGCACCTGCAACCTGACTCTGGAATCCAGCCCTTCACTGTCAAGCTATAAGGTAACCAGGGAACTTTTAGTAAAGGATTTTGCATGATGTAATTAATACGAATTCAAGAATTTAACTACAAAGGTGAGAAGTGAGTTTCCTTTGTCAAGACAACATGGGCAGGGGTGTAGCTGACCCATGACAGAAAGAAATATAAAGGGACAGACATCTTATTATTAGGAGTTTGTAGACAAATAATGTTATAGGCTTGATTTGGCTCCAGTTGGTGGGAATGAAGCACAGGTGATTTCATAGATACTTAATAAAATCAATAACCATTTGGGCAGAAAAGTGGATAGGAGTAACGAGTTAAAGGAAAAGTCAAGCATGCCTTCCAGGTTTTTGCGTGCATGGCAACATAGACAGTGGCACCATGAGGAGGGATTCAGACAGTTAACTTTGATGAATATAAAGGTTGAACGATCAGCAAGACATTCATGTAGAAATCCCCAGTGTGAAGCAAGATCTCTTTGCTTTTCTCTCTCCCTTCTTCCCTCCCTCCTTCCTCCATCTCTCTCTCTCCCTTTTTTGTAGGTTGGAAATTTTGAAAATTATTCCTACGGAAATATTGTCCTGCGTTATTTTTCACTGAAATCTGTATCTTTCCATATCTTACCAACAACATAGCATCCTAATGCAAGGAGGAAAGATCAAACTTTTTATAAGTAAACTGTCTTTGCATGGGAATCTCCTATCTGTCACTTACCCATTTTTTCATTTAGATGGCAAAGTTAGTCTCAAGAAAATATAGGCTTCAAATCAGCAGACTTAAGTCTGAAAACCAGACATGTGACTTTAGGTTGTCATTTAATATTTTTTGAGCCTCAGTTTTTTCTTTTGTAAAATGGCATAATAACATATACCTGGTAGCGCTCATTTGGAGATGAAAAAACTAAGATATATAAAATTCGTAGTTGATGCCATGTAGTAAGCATTCAGTAAATATTAACCAATAACCACAGGCATACTAATAAGCAGTGTATACAAAATGTGTGGTTCAATGTGCTTATTAAATTGTTCTTGTTAATAGCTAATCAGAATGTATGATTAAAATGTTATAAAATATTTGAATAGAGAGTCTCTCTGTCTAGAAAGGTCTCTTCTCCTCTAGCATTCTAATATTATGTATCCTTCAAAGAGAATTTCCAGTGGAACCACAGCAAGTCATTTTCCAATCTTCCTAGTCAGAATAACTTGCTTTACCTTCTGTAGTCTCAGAGCAATTTTATAATACTTCTGTTACCATAATAGGCTAATTTATAATTATGCATGTGCTTAAAATAGTCTTCTGATCAATTTTGAGCTTGAAAAATATAAGGGTTATACTTTATTCATTTTTTTAATTCTCCATCGACAGCAAGGATAGGGCTCAGTAAATGTTAAATTGGAATAGGTTGAATTCCTTGGACACAACCAGCTGCTCTAACTTGATCTTACTGAGAAAACAGCTCACAACATATTAAAAAAACAATAGGAATATTGCAGTGGCTTGATTTAGATTACCATAACAGATGTGCAAGTGAGTCTCATGATCTGTTAGATATGCACGTAGGAGAGAGGTTTTATGTTTCTCAATGCATGCATTTGCAAAGAGAAAAATTAAGAGTTCCTTTGTTTATATTCATCTGAGAGAAACAAATGCCTTTTGTTCTGTTCAACTGGCAATATGTTTATGTTTTTCAAGTCTGCATTTATCATTAAACTATCCCAAGGAAATTAAAGGTCAATGTGGGCTCTTGGATATAAACACTTACAAAATCTAAAATGTTAATTTGCTACCGTGTTGGGAATTTGTGTCATGCACCTATGGGATGGAAAATGGTGTTATGTATTAAATCTTTTACTTTTATTAATAGTTTGTGTGTGTAAGAGTAACAGTTGCACTTATTATTTAAAGAAGTACACCAGGCATACTTTATATAGTGGCAGCCATCCAGTATTTATAGTCCACTATATTCTCTTTCATGTATGGATGTGAGAGTTGGACTGTGAAGAAGGCTGAGCGCCGAAGAATTGATGCTTTTGAACTGTGGTGTTGGGGAAGATTCTTGAGAGTCCCTTGGACTGCAAGGAGATCCAACCAGTCCCTTCTAATGGAGATCAGCCCTGGGATTTCTTTGGAAAGAATGATGCTAAAGCTGAAACTCCAGTACTTTGGCCACCTCATGTGAAGAGTTGACTCACTGCAAAAGACTCCGATGCTGGGAAGGATTAGGGGCAGGAGGAGAAGGGGACGACAGAGGATGAGATGGCTGGATGGCATCACTGACTCGATGAACCTGAGTCTGAGTGAAATCCCGGAGATGGTGATGGACAGGGAGGCCTGGTGTGCTGCAATTCATGGGGTCGCAAAGAGTCAGACACGACTGAGCTGAACTAATATTTTCCTTCTTTTTCTTTTTTGAAAGATCAGCTAAAACATTAGAATTTGCATTACAATCTCTTAAGAAAACACGTTCCAATCTAATTTCCCTCTTCCTAACCAAAGTTGTTGATTAAAATTTCATGATTTACATGTGCGTCTGCACACATATACAAACACACACACTCATGACCAATTTGATGTTTGTGTCACATGGGAAGAGGATCCAATGGGACTCATTTTTATTACAGCTGTGGGAACTTGGAAACATTTCTTATACTCTGAACTTTTTTTCCTTATCTGTGAAGGGGGAAATCATGCTACCTACTCGAAGCTGAAACTCTAGTACTTTGGCCACCTGATCTGAAGAGCTAACTGATTTGAAAGGACCCTGGGAAAGATTGAGGGCAGGAGGAGAAGCGGATGATGGAGGATGAGATGGCCGGGTGGCATCACTGACACAATGGACATGGGTTTGGGTGGACTGCAGGAGTTGGTGATGGACAGGGAGGCCTGGCATGCTCGGTTCATGGGATCACAAAGAGTCAGACATTACTGAGAGACTGAACTGAAGTGAACTCGAAGGATACAAGGGTATCATAAGAATTATAAACATTTCAAGTCCTGGGAAGAGTTCACGTATTAAGCACTCAGTAAATACTAGTTCCTCTTATTATATCCTTATGCATATTTAAATTCACAAATGCATAATTTATCAATCTTAGCTATTTTTATTATATTCAACTTTAGTCTTGGAGTTCTTTCAATATTAACAACAAGGGAATAAAATACCTAATGTACTCTTTTTAACTTTAAAGTGCATACGTGTGTGTATATATATATATATATATATATATCATACTCTTAGATCAATAATTGCTTTTATTTATTCATATTCTTTCATGAATACTTAGGATTTTTAAGAATTATTTTAGAAACACTGTTGCAACGAGCATACTTTCAGTGATTTCCCTCAGCAAATACGTAGGAGTTTCTTTTTTTTTAGTATTAAATTTGTAAATCTTTGCTTTTTTAATATCAATGTATTTATTTTAATTGGAGGCTAATTACTTTCCAATACTGTATTTGTAGGAGTTTCTCTTAGCTATTTATAAAGATCATCAGGGTGGATGGAATATACACTTACAAATAAGTAGGGTCAAATTGCTCCTCAAACTGCTCTAGACTTTCATCAACCTTAAATGAAAGTTTATATTTCCTTACATATTGTCATTGTATGATATTATCAGACTTCTTAATTTTTTCAGTCTGAAGTTTTAACACCAGTATGTCACAAGTACTTAATTGTTTTAATGTAAATGCCCTGGTGTCTCTGTTGGTGAAGAATCTATCTGCAATGCAGGCGACCCAGGTTTAATCCCTGGGTTAGGAAAATCCCCTAGAGAAGTAAATGGCAACCCACTCCTGTATTCTTGCCTGGAGATTTCCATGGACAGAAGAGCCTGGTGGGCTATAGTCCATGGGGTTGCAAAGAATCAGACATGACTGAGTGGCTTTCATTTTCGTTTTTATCCTTTAGTTTGGGTACATTTTCATATATTTATTGGCTTCTTAGGTTCCCCTTCTGTGAATGTCCCACATACATTATAGATTTTCTTCTATTGTATAGTAATGATAGTTCTGGTGGCAAAATATGTTTTCTTCTGTGTACAAGCTGCTCACAACTGTATTGTGAGGTTTGTCTTTGTAATCCTATCTATGCTGTCCTGTGCTAAGTTGCTTCAGTCTCTCTGTGAACCTTTGGACTGTAGCCTGCCAGGATCCTCTGTTCATGGGATTCTCCAGGCAAGAATACTGGTATAGGTTGTTGTGCTCTCTTCCAGGGGATCTTTCCAACTCAGGGATTGAAACCATGTCTCCCGCAGCTATGCAATATAGGTGGATCCTTTACCTCTGAGCCACCAGGAAAGCCCTATACACACATACATGTCAATTTGTGTGTCTGTGCTCAAACCATGCATTTCCAGATGTTCAAGCTGATTTTAGAAAAGGCAGAGGAACCAGAGATCAAATTGCCAACATCAGTTAGATCATCAAAAAACCAACAGAGTTCCAGAAAAGCATCTACTTCTGCTTTACTGACTATGCCAAAGCTTTTGACTGTGATGGATCACAACAAACTGTGGAAAACTCTGAAAGAGATGGGAATACCAAACCACCTGACCTGCCTCCTGAGAAATCTGTATACAGGTCAAGAAGAAACAGTTAGAACTGGACATGGAACAAGAGACTGGTTCCTAATCAGGAAAGGAGTACATCAAGGCTGTATATTGTCACACTGCTTATTTAACTTATATGCAGAGTACATCATGAGAGATGCTGGACTGGATGAAGCACAAGCTAGAATCAAGATTGCCAGGAGAAATATGAAGAACTTCAGATATGCAGATGATACCACACTTATGGCAGAAAGAGAAGAGGAACTAAAGAGCCTCTTGATGATAGTGAAAGAGGAGAGTGAAAAAGTTGACTTAAAATTCAACATTGGAAAAACCAAGATTATGGCATCTGGTCTAATCACTTCATGGCAAATAGATGGGGAAACAATGGAAACAATGAGAGATTTTATTTGGGGGGGGCTCCAAAATTATTGAAAATGGTGACTGCAGCCTTGAAATTAAAAGATGCTTGCTCCTGGGAAGAAAATCTATGACCAGCCTAGCTCAGTTCACTTCAGCCACTCAGTCATGTCCAACATTTTGTGAACCCATGGATGGCAGCACACCAGGATTATCCTTCACAAACTTCAAGAGCTTACTCAAACACATGTCCATTGAGTTGATGATGCCATCAAATCATCTAATCCTCTGTCATTACCTTCTCCCATATTCAATCATTCATAGCATCAGGGTTTTTTTTAATGAGTCAGTTCTTTGCATCAGGTGGCCAAAGTATTGGGAGTTTTAGCTTCAACATTAGTCCTTCTAACAAATATTCAGGACTGATCTCTTTTAGGATGGACTGGTTGGGTCTCCTTGCAGTGCAAAGGACTCTCAAGAGTCTTCTCCAACATCACAGTTCCAAAGAACCAATTCTTTGGCATTCAGCTTTCTTTATAGTCCAACCCTTATATCTATACATGACTACTGGGGGGAAAAAAAAACAAAAACATAGTTTTAACAAGACACACTGTTGTTGGTAGATGAATGCCTTTTAATATGCTGTCTAAGTTGGTCATAACTTTTCTTCCATGGAGCAACTGACTTTTAATTTCATGGTTGCAGTACCATCTGTAGTGATTTGGGAGCCCAAGAAAATAAAGTCTATCACTGTTGCCATTGTTTCCCCATCTATTTGCCATGACGTGATGAGACCAGATCCCATGATCTTATTTTCTAAATGTTGAGTTTTAAGCCAATTTTTTCACTCTTCTCTTTCACTTTCATCAAGAGGCTCTTTAGTTCTTTAACTAAAGATATGCATATCTTTAGATATGCAACTGGGTTTATTGATATTTCTTCCAGCCATCTTGATTCTAGCTTGTGCTTAATACAGCTTGGCAGTATGCATGATGTACTCTGCATATAAGTTAAATAAGCCAGGTGATAATATACAGCCTTGACATACTCCTTTTCCAAGTTGGAACCAATCTGTCGCCCCATGTCCAGTTCTAACTATTGGTTCTTGACCTGCATACAAATTTCTCAGGAGGCAGGTCAAGTATTTCCATCTCTTTCAGAATTTTCCACAGTTTGTTGTGATTCACACAGTAAAAGGCTTTGGTATAGTCAATAAAGGAGAAGTTGATAGTTTGCTGGAATTTCGTTGCTTTTTTGATGATCCAGTGGAGGTTGGCAATTTGATCTTTCGTTCCTCTTCCTTTTCTAAATTCAGATTGAACATCTGGAAGTTCACAGTTCATGTACTATTAAAGCATGGCTTGGAGAATTTTGAGCATTACTTTACTAGCGTGTGAGATGAGTGCAACTGTGCAGTAGTGCTGGGAGCCAGCGTGAGGAACTCCACCCATGGCAAAGGTCATGAGGAAGGAAGTTTCAGCAGGACTGAGCCTCAGGAGACCCCCTGTTCTCAAGCATCTACCCCCAAAACCAGAGTCTGTTTTATGCTCTCACCTACACCTCTGACTTTACGCGGTGGGGGGGGGGGTGTGTGATCTCTCCCCCATCATCATTTCTCTCAGAGAAGGAGCTAACTTGAAGCTCCAGTTAATAAAAATTCCTGGGTGTAACAACAGTGTTTCAACTTACAAACTCCTCTGAAGTTTCTCTAGCTTGCCTGAGTGGGTTTATCCGGCCACATGTGATTGTTTACAGCCTCCCAACTGTGAGAGGCATGAGATGCTTTAAAACTTTCTAAATACAGACACTTTTGAGAAATTAGAAGATTATTAGTATAGAATAGTGGGTTGATTAGAAATTATATTGGTGAAAGGTTTTTCATTTGTTGTGCCAATAATTACTGCTAAGTCCTTGCCCTGTTGTGACAAGGGTGTCTCAGGTCAAACCTTCCTGCTGACAGACTAGCTTGTGTGACAACCTCTCAACCATAAACAGCACAGAGAGTTTGGAGTATTTTGAAAGTCTTAATTAGCATAGGGCTTTTCTCATTGTTGAGTCAATGATTGCCTCCAGGCCTCCATATCCTTAGGCATCTGGGAATATAGTAATCAATGTATTTGGAATATAGAAAAGGAAATATAGTAGTTTTTGAGGTTAGCAATACTAAACTTTTTGAGTTAATGAATTTTCTCTTTTGTTATAGATCACTTTACTTTGTTATAAATCACTGTGTCCATGCTATGTAAAAATGCAAATTTATCACTATCTTAAGACTAAATAGATCTTAAGGGGAATATTGGTGAAGGGTTTTCATTTTTTGGGCTAATGTTTGCTGCTAAATCTCCATATTCCCTGCCCTTATAATGAATATAACTAGCATATAGAAGAAATAAGTATTAACCTTTAAGATTAATCATGTTAAACCTTAGGCTAAGTAAATTCCTTTTCTTGATTGTAACCTGCTACACCCTCACTCTATAGGAATGCAACTTTATTTGGAGGGTGGAGTTGGTTTAAAAAATAACCACCCTTGGAAAAAATAAGTTCTCTGGTTGACTGACCGTTATCAGAAAGGGCCATAAAATGTCAGCAGGCCTCATGGCCAGAAGATGATGTAAAACCCATAAGACCTTTGTATAATTTTATATGAAGCACCTGATTGTGACAAGGGTCAGGCTGCTGACCCCCGCGTGACTCTGTATTCATCCCTATGTATAACAAAATGTATATAACCAAACCTGAAAAATAAAGAAATCGGATCAGTTTCTGGAAAGACTGATTCCCCCATGTCATTCTTTCTTTCCCCTCTGGATGAATTCCCATCTGGAATGTGGGTACTCACCAAGCCTGCTAATTTTGCCTGGGCTTCTAAGATCAGACTGGGGAGGCCTCAGTGCCTCCTCTCCTTTGGGAGAATGGAAAGATGCCACCACGTGGGTGGTGATTGGTATTCCACATAAAGCACTAATATTTCCTACTATCCATTTCTAATCTCTCTATATATCTGTAATTAAATAAGTGCTTTTCCTAGGACGCCTACTCCATCTCCCCTTCAAATTACCCTGGATCCACTGGGGCTGGACCCTGACACAGCAGTTTGAGCATTCTTTGGCGTTACCTTTTATGGAATTGGGATGAAAACTGACCTTTTCCATTCTGTGGCCACTGCTGAGTTTTCCAGATTTTCTGATATATTGAATGCAGCACTTTCACAGCATCATCTTTTAGGATTTGAAATAGCTCAATTGAAATTTGAAATAGCAGGCCAAAGGCTAACAGATTTTTTGCCAAGAGAATGCACTGGTCACAGCAAACACCCTCTTCAAAAAACACAAGAGAAGACTCTACAAATGGACATCACTAGATGGTAAATACCAAAATCAGATTGATCATATTGTTTTCCTCCAAAGATGGAGGTGCTCAATACAGTCAGCAAAAACAAGACCGGGAGCTGACTGTGGCTCAGATCATAAACTCCTTATTGCAAATTCAGACTTACATTGAAGAAAGTAGGGAAAACCACTAGATCATTCAGGTATGACCTAAATCAAATCCCTTACAATTACACAGTAGACATGACAAATAGATTCAAGGGATTAGATCTGAGCGACAGAGTGCCTGAATAACTAGGGACAGAAGTTCATGACATTGTATAGAAGGCAGTGATTAAGAACATCCCCAAGAAAAAAGAAATGCAAAAAGGCAAAATGGTTGTTGAGGAGGCCTTACAAATAGCTGAGAAAAGAAGAGAAGTGAAAAACAAAGGAGAAAAAGAAAGATATACCCATTTGAATACAGAGTTCCAAAGAATAGCAAGGAGAGATAAGAGAACCTTCCTCAGTGATCAATACAAAGAAATAGAGGAAAACAAGAGAATGGGAAAGACTGGCAAAGGAGGGCTGAGAGGAGCTAATCCACGTTCAAGGTCAGGAGGGGCAGCTGTGAGGAGATACCACTCATTCAAGGTAAGGAGCACCGGCTGTGCTTTGCTGGAGCAGCTGTGATGAGATACCCCATGTCCAAGGCAAGAGAAACCCAAGTAAGATGGTAGGTGCTGCAAGAGGGCATCAGAGGGCAGACACACCATGATCATAGAAATCATGATCACAAAAAACTAGTCAATCTGATCACATGGAGCACAGCCTTGTCTAACTCAATGAAACTAAGCCATGCCATTTGGGGCCACCCAGGATGGGTGGGTCATGGTGGAGAGGTCTGACAGAACGTGGACCACTGGAGAAGGATATGGCAAACCACTTCAGCATTCTAGCCTTGAGAACCCCATGAATAGTATGAAAAGGCAAAATGATAGGATACTGAAAGAGGAGCTCCCCAGGTCAGTAGGTGCCCAATATGGTACTGGAGATTAGTGGAGAAACAACTCCAGAAAGAATGAAGGGATGGAGCTAAAGAAAAAATAATGCCCAGTTGTGGGTGAGACTGGCGATGGAAGTAAGGTCCCATGCTGTAAAGAGCAATATTGCATAGGAACCTGGAATGTCAGGTCCAGGAATCAAGGCAAATCGGAAGTGGTCAAACAAGAGATGGCAAGGGTGAACATTGACATTCTAGGAATCAGCGAACTAAAATGGACTGGAATGTGTGAATTTAACTCAGATGAACATTATATCTACTATTGTGGGCAGGAATCCCTCAGAAGAAATGGAGTAGCCATCATGGTCAACAAAAGAGTCTTAATTGCAGTACTTGAATGCAATCTCAAAAATGACAGAATG